>JALPQI010012587.1:0-41446 GCA_025490895.1 Thaumatotibia leucotreta | reverse complement strand
GATTTATTTACATGTCGATTGATTGACACATTGCATTCCTCATTAGGTCTCATTAGACACTGGTCCCATCGAGAGAGAGTGAGCTATATAAACGAACAAAATAAAAGCGCCCCCGTATAAGTCTGCGTTTCCACCAGAGATATGCGAGGATGACTCGAGCGAGGTGTCATTTGTATGAAAACACATCCTCGCACATCTCTGGGTGCTTAGACAAGTTGCCAATCGCTAACGATTAATCGACAATCGCAAACGAAAGTTAGCTAATTGTCTTTGTCGCACTAATATGAAAGAGTGACAGAGAGGGAAAACAACGCTACGCTACTAAGTGTTAGCGATTGGCAACTTGGCTAAGCATCCTGGTGGAACTGGAAACGCAGACTAAACGAAAGAGATACGGCGATGTTTAAATACATAGTTATTCGCTCAGTAATGAAATATAAAACATGTCGCCGTGTCTCTTTTATTTACACGGCAGCGTTTTTCTTTTGTTCGTTTCTCAAGCCGATAGCTCATAATATCATAGCTTTATAGCTCGCGGTGGGACCAGTGCTTTAGTGATGGTGAAAGGATACGCTACAACAACAAACATCACATAGGAACGTAGTTACCTATTTATTTAGCAGTATCTTGCAATTTTTTACCACCTACATCGAAGTCGATCAAAAATATGAATATGTATAAGACGGAGTTAATTGGCTAATTATGTAAAGTTTTCTGAAGGTATGAATGTTATATTTTTCCCTTATAGCCGTCGTCTAAAATCATTGTACTGATTGCGGACGAAAGTATTAGACTCTATTCATCCATAAAAGCGCACAATTGTCACCTCACTCACTTTAAAAAAAAATAACAATTTATAGGAAATATTTTCTTCGGTTACCGCGAGGATTACTCATGAAATAAAACTATGAAAACGGATAAACTCGCGTATATTAACTAATTTTAACTTCATTCCGATTTTAACTTCGTTTCTTGAGGCTGATGTATTTGGGCGGCGGTGACCATTACCCCCTTTTAGTACTGGCAAATTTTTTTTCAAAATTAATTTAAATTTCGTTATTAATCAAAATTGTATGTTTCGGTTCAATGCATGATGATCTTAAGATGTACTACAAATGTTTTTTGAAAAGAGTTGTCCCGCTGAGTTTCTTGCCGGTCCCAATTTTGGGATACCTTCCTAACAATACAATCATACAAAGGAAGGAAATACTTCTCAGGCAGTGGCGTAGGGATAGAACCGGCGTAGATTATTTATTTTGTCTCTTGTCTTCATTCTGAAAATATTTGTAATGTATAACTAGCTTAATTTACAAATTTAGTATGTTCATCCACCCTTAAAATTTATTGTCTGTGGTTTAATAATTTTTCTTTGGTGGGTAGTTTTGTACTTATCTTTCTTATTTTGATGGAGGTAGATCTATCAAATTTCCTCCATTGTCAGTCATCCGCAGACCACGAACCCTGTAAAGTGTTCGAAACGTCGGAATGAAGTTAAAATTAGTTAATATACGCGAGTTTATCCGTTTACATAGTTTTATTTCATGAATTTATAGGAAATAAAAATAAAAGAGCCGCATTATCTTGAACCTTAAGACGACGGCTATTACTATTAGGGAAAAATAGAATATTCATTACTTCAAAAAACTTTACATAGCCAATTTGAGGGAATGCGTAAACTCATTATTTTTACCTGAATGTATTTTTCTCAAACTTGCTACGGAATGTTGATGTTACTTACTTTAAATTAAACCCGGAAATACTATGTATCCGGTGTCATGTGCTAAGATGATATGTAAAGAGATTTCATGTATTTATTTCACACCTAGGACTGCAAACAAACTGTCTTTTATTTTGAAACGTCAAATTGTGACACTAGGTCTTGACATTCAGCCATAGAAAAAAAAATAACCTTAGAACTAATGTCTATACCACCAGTTAAAAAGATACCTCAAACAGATAAAAAAAAAAGTTAGGCGCGAATGTTTTTTTAATATTTTACGATACTGTACTATTGGTTTATTTACAAATTAAATAGTATGGTTCGGCGAAATCAGTTCCTTTAATTTCATGGCAAGTTTGAGAAAAGCACTATACAAATCTCGGCGAGAAACAGGGTTACAGGCCGCGTATCCTTATCTGGCCTCAGTTCCTTCGGCCAGATATATCTACTTGGCCTGTAACCCTTCGTTTCCCGTCCTCTATAGTAATGTACTATTACATTCGTCTTTAGGTGCATGCAGACCACAAGGGCATTCGCTGTTCTATCCCCCACTCTACGAAATCAACGAATCACGTTTCTTGTAACGATCGAATTTCGTAGAGTAGGGGAATAGAACAGCGAATGCTCTTTTGGTCTGCATGCATCTTTTTTGAATTGTGAGATTGTCGTTGAAAACAAAAACATCATGGAATGCTTGCTGGAAGTTTTCACTTGAGTTCCCTATCAGGGTTAACGGCAAATTAAAACCCATAGCCACACTTACTTGCGCCATGTAATATTAGTAGGTTATATATCGTCGCTTGGTACCCACAACACAAGCCTTAATTGTGCTTACTGTGGGACTAGGTCGATTTGTGTAAGATGTCCCAAGATATTTATTTATTTATTTATTCAAATAATCGGCAACCCTTACTACTTTGGTCTAAGAATGATTTAGTAGTAGTAGTAGTAAATCACTTTATTGTACACAGAATATGTTACAAAAACAGTTATACAGAAATTTAGGTACAAAGGCGAACTTATCCCTATAAGGGATCTATTCCAGCTAACCTTTGAGAGATTGAGTGGAGAACCGAAAGAATAGATAGTGCAAACTCACACGATGCATAATGAATATAAAGAATTAAAATACACTAAATTAATAGAATACACACATAACTTTTATCTAACAATACATACTCGTATACTACATATCAGTAAACATAAATATTAATGATTTATGTATACTTCTTACCATAGACAATACACAGAGTCATAGACGAACTATACATAATATACTACAGCGTATATATGTTTGTAGTACCTAACGCGTCGAAGATGCGCCCGCGCGGGCAAGAGATAGTTTGAGACTTTCACCCATAGATCACCCCGTACAGAATGCGCTTTAAGATCTTGTAACGACTACATTTACTATTAATTTGAGCGCTGGATAACCTACCATTGAAAACAAAACTTAAGCATTCACGGGACGCAATGGGCCAGTTCGATACAAAAAGGTCCAAGTTAGTTGCAGAGGTCCTGACTACATTGAGTAGAGAAAGTGCACGAGGTATTGGCGATTTTTTCTGTGCTACCTTCCGTGCTTCAGGTATCGTCACGGTATCGTCAACAGTTGACTAGGACGAGGTTTCAGACTGATGCCAGGAATGTCCGGAAAATATAATCTTAGGACTCTCTCTACAAGGTTCCGGGTAGTCGGAATATCCATGGGTAATGAATGAATGCGACATCGACAGGCAGGCGGTGTACCTACAACCAGTTGAAGTTATGTTGTTAAGTAAGAATGTATGTTAAGTTACTTTCCAAGTATGCATTTTGAAGGATATAAGAAAGGAAAAGCCATATCTTATTTTGTACAACTATCTTAAGAAAGCTTTTCTAGATCTTTTCAAAAGTAAGATACAAAGATAATAGATGCAGAACACCATTTTCTGAACACAGAAGAAAGAAAAAGAAGTAAGTAAAAGTCTGCGATGTGAAACAATTATGTTACTGACAGGCAAGGCAGAACAGTTGGAGTTTTCTCAACGCACGATAAAATATACAGTAAATATTTTGACAGGTTATACTAATTTCTTTATGCTTAGAAGAAATCACTCTTTTCATTTTTATTACCTATTAGTAAAATGTGTCCAGTTTTAGGAGTAAAATAATTCGTATAGGTACGAAACATACGAGGCAATTTTAATGTTTCTGTATTTCGGTATGTATAGTATGTAAAGGTGCGATTAAACTAAAAGAGCATTTGCTGTTCTAACCTCCCACTCTACGAAATTCGACCGGTACACAAAACGTGATTGGTTGATTTCGTAGAACGGGCGCTAGAACAGCGAATGCTCTTTTGGTTTAAACGCACCTTTACTGATACACTGTGTGTTACTACACAGTATGTTCATGGCCAGCATAGCCATGCTGGCCATGAACATACTTACAGTGAAAAAGATTGACACAGTATTAAATGACAGGCGCTTTTGTCAGAATCCGTCAGTTAAATATTTTAACTTTTTTACTTATATTTCATAGGATAAAGAATAAAAATGAAACAATCTTTACGATTCTGTAAATCGCTTGGATCAAGAATATCGATCTTAGCCAAAATAATCCGTCTGAAAGCAGGTCTGCTAGAATGCAGTAGCCAAAGTCACGTATGTCGTTATCAGTATATCCCGCTTATCACCGCCGGCAGTATCACCTGCCCTTTGCCGAACCCTGCAGGTTCCGAAGAGCGACTTTCACCCGCGTCAGTGAGCCCCGCGCCGCGAGCACAGACGCACGCGCAAATGTCAGCGCCATGACGGACGACGCGCGCTCCGCGGACGACTTCCCGCGTCCAACCGCCACCGTCTCCTCGCTCAAATCCGAGGACTCCACTGAACAGTTGATCTGCAAAACTCCACAAGAAAAAGTGAAACATGTTAAAGACAAACAAAGTGTTAGCTCGAAAAGTGTCGAAGCCGGGAGTGTGAGGGTTACGAAGAAGAAGTTGGTTGTGTTTTTAGGGTTGGGGCAGGTGGTTTTGGGCGCGTTGCTGGTGGGGGCGGGGGCGCTGGCGGTGGTGAAGGGCGCCGCGCTGTCGCGGGTGGGCGCCGGGCTGTGGGCGGGCTGTGTGGCCGTCGTGGCCGGCGTGGTGGGCGTGCTGGCCGGCATTAATGACTGCTATGGACTGAACGGAGCCAACAACGGGTAAGTTGTCTGGGAGTTTGATAAGTTTTGACTTCTAAATGATTGAAAAGATACAAGTAACCATAAAATAAAATAAACCAGCCGTAGAGTCAATTTCTACTAGAAAGTAATTAACAATCTTCTTTGTTACTTCCTGCGGTGCTGAGCTTGAAAAAAGATGTAAAAAATCATAAACTTCGAAGCAATCAACGGAACAATGTTGACAACAACAAAAATTCTTCAGCTATATTAGACTTAAACGCGCCGCTGAAACACAACAAAAGGTATTTAAAGAATGTTCATACTTGGCGAATAGAATAACTCTCATCTACATACTTATCCAAGTCAGAGATTGATGATACTTAGCTTGATTATACGCAAATAGATAGATATATATATATAAATGAATTAATAAAAGGATTTATTCGGTATCAGGTGGCTTTCTTACTTCCAATTCAGCTTTTCGATGAGTTATACAGGGTGTTCCACGAGCCACTGAAAACCTTGAACGGGGTGATTTGGTAGGTTAAACTGAATAACTTTTACTATGGAGCTAACCCAGAAATCTCAAAAATTTGCCTTTTTCATATAAAATGTCGTGATTAATCGGTCAAAATGTATGAAAAAGACAATTTTTTTTTAGATTTCGTGATTGGCCCCATATTAAAAGTTGTTCAGTATAGCCTACTAAATCACCCCGTTCAAGGTTTTCAGTGGCTCGTGGAACACCCTGTATGTTATATTCGAAATCGATAATCGATGGGTACGAGTAGTTTTCAGTTATTTACAATGTTTTCATATTTCTTAGCGAACATTTTCCCCAGACGACAATGCCCGCATGCGCCGTACTAGGCGCGTATCGGTTCCCGTAACGGGGCTTGCATAATGGACGATTAATTGCCATTGTTCCGGTATCGGCTCTTGAACACACATTAGGTATGACTTGACATAATATTATTGACTCTTAATTCAACTCATTAGGATCTAAAATGAAAACTACCGAGTTTCTAATGCATCACGGTTGTTTTGTATCGTTTCTCTCGTTTTTCAGAATGTGATCGAATATTTTTGCTCGGTAACTATCTTAAAAATATCGGTATGTTGCATTCCCGTATAACCAGTGACAAATATTACTTTTACTTACTTTTATTAGCAATTTTGTTTGTTCCATAACAACGATCTATGTAATTTCATCAAATGTCATTTTTCTGCATTAAGATATAATTACACAAGTAATGCCCTCGCCGGGATTCGAACCCGGTTTCGTAGGCAGGGTCACCAGGCTACGGAGAGTGTCAAAATGTTAATACTGTGAACTATTAAATTGTGAATCATTGTTTGGGTACTATTTTGTTTTTCTCTCTGTGGTCACTCTTTCATGACTGAGAACTGTGGTCATCACTGCATTTAAGTAGATGTTCCACACCTAGTTCTTATTTAATTGTCTCTACTTTGATAACATTTCGAAACTGTTGATATAATACAATCACTAAAGGTACTCAAATCTTTTACAAACTTAAGAACAATTAACACCTTTTCGTATGAATAAATGCCACATGAACAATAAAATTCGACGGAGAAGTTATTATACTATTAAGATTATTTCATTGCGAGAGTTATTTCGACAGATGAAATGTCAGCGATGTTACCGCACTACATCCGCAAATAAATAAACATGAAGCAAGACGAAGCCTGAAGATGGCTAGGTACCTTTACTCCTCAATTCGACACAACCTTTTGTGGAGCTATGTGTAATAGTACATTGTGTATTTAGGGCGGTAAGTAAGAATTTGCGTACAAGCCGAAGGCGCGGGCTTTACTTCACACAAGTTCATAATTCTTGTACCGCCCGTGGTACACACAATTTTTTTCATCACACCTGTGATGCAAAAAAGTAAATAAAACAATATATTTTCACAAAACTACTCTAAAATGGTCTAAATCAGGGATGACTTAATTTCATCATTTTCATAAAAGAAATCTCGGCGCGGCGCGCGGCGTGCGCCGGACCGCGCTAGTGCGACGTAATGTTGTATGAAAATCCTTAACGGCCTACTATGACGTAATGACGCACCTACGGCGCGCATCACCGCAGCGTATTGGCGCACTTACCGAACAGGTGTGATGAAATAACTATTTGTATCCTTATTGTGAAATATATAAATATAAAATATACTTAATTCTACTTTCGACAAAATACAACATGTAATAAATTATGTCAAAGACAACGTCCAGTATTTTGGACGTTATCGAATTAGGGTTAAGTTAAATTTATGCGTAGACGGTTTTTCATAAACATTCGGTCACGAATGAAAATATTGGCTTTTATGTTAATTTTACTTATAGCAATTTTTACTTTCAAGCCTTATGACTATATCATACACACGGAATAATAAAAACAAACTGTTTTTTTCTGTTCTGTGGTCATACATATTCGAAAACTTAGCATAAATAGTTTTTTATTGCAAAAAAAATATACGAAAACAAACTATCTTGAAAGAAAACGTTTTTATAATTGGTTCTTAGTAGAATGAGTTTTGAGACTTGATATTTTGAAAACTCGAATACACTTTGTACAATATAAACGCACAGATACTATAAGGTGCTAGAAGGCTGATCAATATCTTACAGTAAAATAATTTGTGGAACGATTTAGAAAAAACACATATTCATTTCATGGCATTGCAAATATAATATACTTTTCTCAAACATGCAATGAAATGTTGTAGTTACGTGCTTAAAAAGTGGCCGGGAAGTACCTCGTTGCCGGCCTAGGCCGGCAAGTACCTCTTTTTTAATTTTCATTTGACATAGGGTTGTGACCTAGCATCTTGGCTTTTAGCCAATAATTATCTGTAAGTAAATATTAGTATTAAAAAAATGATTGGCAAATTTTTGCAGTTATAATTAGGTATTTAAATTATATCATTAAAAATAGATGTACCATAACTACTCAAAATAATATTTAAAAAGCAGTTTTATACGGCGCGATCTGTCGGCCCCGATCACTGCATGCGATTAATTGGACCCAACCGACCGCGTCGTCTAATACCGCTTTTTTAAATTAAAACGTTTGCAACTTTCAAACAGGTCAATCTTAAAAAAAAATGAGGTGTCAGTGTCGTATTTGACTTTTGTTGTTTCAAAGACTTAGTTATGTAGTTGACTTATAATTTCTTAGAAAGAAGATACATTTTTTGTTTCATTTCATTGCATGTTTGAGAAAAGCATTATACATACCTTGGCCATGAAGTGACGGGTTGCCGTCCGAATACTATCCGGCCTCGCTTCGCTCGGCCGTCTACATATATTCGGCCGGCAACCAGTCACTTCCCGGCCTCGGTAGTAATGTACTATAGTGCCTTACATAACACAGGAAGCCTAAAAAAGACATTGATAATTTAAGTTAACGAAAACAGCCAACTATCCATTAACTTCCACATCCGTCCAAATCGGAGTATACCTGTAATAGAAAAATGTATGTTTTGCAACAATCGATGTAACCTTTTTCATCGTTGATAGCGGAAATTGCGATGAGTTGCTTAAAAATGATGCTTCAATTCATGTTATTATGATGTTATTCAAAGTAACACGCTTGAGTTCCAATAGAGTGGACAGTTGGACATACCCATACCTACAACTGCTACGCAATGTTGTACAGACAATAGCAAGATTACCTAGCAATATCATAATGCATGTTTGGTATATTGCTACCTCAGTATTATAATCTGAACTAAATATCAGTGTGACAATGTTCAGTTTTCAAGTTGACAAAAGTGCAGCATAGAACTTTGTCATATTGAGGCAGCAAATATACTTAAATATTGACACGTCGGGCTTTGGTCGCGGGTACTCCATGATGAGGATGCTCTCAATGGATCGAAATATGTCGACTATCGAGCAATTATCGACTAAAATTGCGTGAGTAACCCATTTGACCAATATTTAAATATGGAGTCTCACGCTAGTTATAATTCTAAAAAAAGCGAATATATTAGTTATATTATCGTAAAACCCTTTTCATATTTAAGTGTCTATTTCTAATTTCACCGTCTTCGAATAAAATACCTATACATGTCAGATAAATCGTAGTTATCCTTTTCTTTAACATGCCTGTGGAAAAGGATAGTAATAATTTTAACTGGCAGATATCTTTATCAGAGATTTGAAACGCCGTAAGTGTATTAACTTTTAGTAAGTGTATACTTAGTAGCAGATCTGCTCCATTACAATTTGACTTTACGCAATAGCCGTCAAAGTCATTTTTTTTATGTTGGCACAACAAAGTGGCTCCACTCCACCTGATCGTAAGTGAAAAGTAGAGCCCAAATTTTGATTGAACTGCTTGACGGTAACGCATACTAAAGTTTAAAATGGATTATTTGACAAATCGTTATGAAAGGGTTGTGCGGGCACCTGTCCACGCGAGTCGTTCCGCGCCGCACGCCGCGCCGGTCCGCTGCGCCGGCGCACTTGGCGTTTCTTTCACATTTCCCCTCCGTGCGGTTAGGCGGGGAAGAAGTTCCAGTTTATTAAATAATAATCATCAAAAAACTGGCTTTAACCGATTTCTCTAAGATCCCATCATAATTTGACATAACTCCATGTGCCAAGGGGGCCAAATCGGGATTATACGGTTTCCATAAAAAAATACGAAAATCGGTTCATGATAGGCTACTTGACCCATTTTTAAAGTTTGTCTTATATTCTTAATCAATATCTGATTAACGGAAAAAAAATATAAATATATTTTTTCACGACCTAGAAAACCGCAAAATTATAACTTAAAATTTAAACTTTCGTTACCGCGCGAAAACGATACTAGCCATGTTAATGCTCAGATTATCTGTGGTGTGACGTCACTCAAACCGAAAACAAACATTTGACATGTCACTTATGTTATGTCAATGTCACAGCAAAGCTACATGCCTACATGTCCATAGCGAATTTCACTCGTATAAGATTCGACATGAAGTTAGTTTAAGATCCTATGACGTCACATCATGGCCGACACCGTTTTCAGAGTACGATCAAACACTTTTGATACACCGTAATCGAAAAATATTGATCTTTTCAATAAATACTACAGAAAATAATATTTTTTTGCACTAAATTTGATGAGTCAAGTAGCCTATTCTCGAAGATATCGAGTAACATACTTTTTCTCAAACTTGCTACGGAATGTTGATGTTACTTACTTTAAATTAAACCCGAAATACTATGTATCCCGTGGAATGCTAAGATGATATGTAAAGAGATTTCATGTATTTATTTCACACCTGGGACTACAAACTGTCTTTTGTTTTGAAACGTTAAATTGTGACACTAGGTCTTGACATTCAGCCACAGAAAAAAAAACCTTAGAACGAATGGCTATACCACCAGGTAAAGGATACCTCAAAGATATTTAAAAAAAGTTAGGCACGAATGTTTTTTTTTATGTTATCCGATACTGCACTATGTATTGGTATATTTATAAATTAAATATGTAGTATGGTTCGGCGAAATCAGTTCATTTTAATTCATAGTAGAGGTCCAAATGGAAAAAATTGTGCGCTGTGAGTTACAGTTTTGTAATTTTTACCAGAGCTAGAGGGTATAAAAATAAATATTTTTAGATGTGGAGGGAAAACCAATTCCCCCCCTGAACGAGGGGAGAGGGGGGTGAATGTGCAAACGGAAGGGTTATGTTTAAATTTTTTTCGTCTAATATTTAGGCCTACTATTCATTGTTTGGTATCATTTTCATATAAAACAGATACGGGGAATTCATTTTTGATAATAAACATGAGGATTTCCATACATAAAAAAATAATTATTGGTATAAAGGTAAAATAATCACCGATTTTTTTTTGATTGTTGCGTTATATAAGTATTACCAAATAAATATATGAAAATAAAAAAAATACTACAAGATAGCATATTTATTGTAGTTTTTAAAAATATATACTTTTTGGAACTTCCCATACAAAAATAAGTTGTAAAAAAATTGCACCTGTCGCGTACCTCGAATAAAAAAGGGACGTTGCTTTGACTTATTGTTGACAGTACGTTTCTACTGCGGGAATTTAGCGATTTTGCGTAAACAAAATACTCCATAATGTCTGTTAGGGCAAATCGCATCAATCTGGGTTAACCAAGCACCCCGGGTTAAACGTTTATTTCACACGGAATTTGATAATTCATAAATTTCTTATGAAGTAAGTGACTGACCCGGCACTATACAGAGGATATCCGAGACATCAGCCTATGTGATATTAGAATGGCTCTTGAACAGCTCAAAAATAACAGGGCGTCTGGAGAAGACGGAATTATAGCTGAGTATCTGAAGCCAGGTGGTAAACCAATCCTTATCGCCCTTCAGAAGTTGTTCAACTCCGGAAGGGAGAACGCCTTAGGCATGGAACAGAAGAGTGGTGGTACTGTTCTTGAAAAAAGGTGACAACGCCTTATTGAAGAACTACCGATCCATCTCACTTCCGAGCCATATTTATAAGATGTTTTCAAGAGTCATTACGAATCGTCTTGCACGCAGGCTTGATGATTTCCAGTCTCCCGAACAAGCCGGTTTCCGAATTGGCTTTTCGTAAATGTTATACAGAAGACCGAGGAATAGGTATAACCTGCCCCTCTGTTTAGCGTTTAGCGTTTGTGGACTACGATAACGGGGGTTTCCATGACGTACTAATGCGGTTTAATTTAAGTTGAGAGAAAGGGACAATGCTATACGAGTCGTGTATCACTGCCCCTTTCCCAGAACCTAAACTGAATCGCATTAGTACGTCATGGTAACCCCCAAGGCCATCGATTTGATCGAAACTCTGGGCGTACTGCAGTCTCTTTAACGATACGAAGTAGACTACCGCTATTTCGAAATGTTGAGGTGTTTGTACGAAAGCGCCACTATGTCAATCCGACTCCAAGGCCAGAGCTTGAAGCATATTATACTACAGCGGGGAGTCAGGCAAGGAGGTGTCATCTCCCCTAATCTGTTTACCGCTGCACTGGAAGATGTCTTTAAGACTGGACTGGAAAAGGTGAGTATCAACATAAACAGCGAGTACCTCACTCACCTTCGATTCGCTGATGATACGGTGGTCTTGGCTGAGACCTTGGAAGATTTCAGTACGATGCTCGCTGACTTCAGTAGCGCCTTCGAGCGAGTTCGTCTTAGAATGAACATGGATAAGACGAAAACTCCCGTTACAATTGGAGACTAAACTCGAAGGTGTAGACGACTATAATATACCTAGGACAAGCTACCCAGTTAGGTAGGTCCAACTTTGAGTAAGAGGTCAATCATCGAATCCGACTAGGTTGGGCAGCGTTTGGGAAGCTACGACACATCTTTTCGACCAATATTCCGCAGTTCTTGAAGACAAAAGTATTTGATCAGTGTGGGAACACACACTGATCAAAGATTTAAAAGAGTGATGACATACGGTACTGAAACGTTGTCGCTTAGAATGGGCCTCATAAGAAAGCTTAAAGTCACCCACAGGGCAATGGAGAGGGCTATGGTGGGAGTCTCTCTGCGAGGTCGTATTAGAAATGAGACGATCCGCAGCAGAACTAAAGTATAGCTCCATAGCTCTCCGAATCACTAAACTAAAGTGGCAGTGGGCGGGGCACATTGCACGTAGAACCGATGGCCAATGCGGCGGCCTCGCAGGTGGAAGGCACAGCGTATGTAGGTAGGCCTCCCACAAGGTGGACAGTGAAGGTCTCAGGAGTCCGCTGGATGCGAGTGGCGCAGGACCGGTCATTGTGGCAATATTTGAGGAGGCCTATGTTCAGCAGTGGACGTCTTTCGGCTGATATGGTAATAATGATGATTTACGAAGTAAACGTTTAACAATTGATTGTCAAATTCCATATGATATAAATTTTTAACGGGGGTGAACTGGGTTAGTTGTTTAGTCCCGGTTAGTGAAAATTACCTTTATCGTCTTTGGTAATGAGATCATTACCTAATGACACTTGTAAAAGTGATTACCCATTCCGATTCAAATAAAATCTAAAAATAGAATCTGATCAAATAAAATCTTAGGTTATTTAAAAAAAGAAGATCAGAAAATCAATTTACTTTCATATCAATAAATATTTACAATTGTAATATGAACAATAATATGCAAGTACAAAAATATGTATAATCTATGAGCAGTTGCCGGCACAAAAGTATCTTTTTTGAGATTACGCGGAGGTTTTTGTTGGAGGTACAGTCGAAGACAAAATAAGGGGTATACAAAAACGTTCAAAAATATGTCCCAGTGCACTCTAATTCTGTGTAATAAGAACGTCGTAACATATTTATGAACGGATTCTTTCGATACTTATTTTTGCACTTGACTGTACGCGTCAGGAATTTTTTTTTTTCAGTGAATTTTTGTATGAAACACTACAAAATGTGTATATTTTTAAAAACTGCAATAAATATGCTATCTTACACAATTTTTTTAAATTGGATAAGTTTATTTTTTAACACTTATATGACGCTTAAATTAAAATAAAAACGGTAACTTTTTTACTTTTACTCCAAAAAATCTACATTTTTATATGAAATTGCTCATGTTTATGATAAAAAATGGATTTTCCAGGTCCGTTTTACACGAAAATGATACCAAACAATGCATAGTAGGCCTTATTAATTAGTAAAAAAATATTCAACGCAACCCTTCCGCATGCACATTCACCCCCCTCCCCCCGCGCTCAGGGGGGGAATTGGTTTTCCCTCCACATCTAAAAACAACTATTTTGAGACCCTCTAGCTCTGGTTAAAATTACAAAACTGTAACTCGCAGCGCACAATTTTTCTCAACTTTGTATGGACCGTGACCCTTACTATCATGGCAAGTTTGAGAACAGGCCGCGTATCCCTAGATCCCAAGGTGAGATTTTTTCATGGTACCTAACCTGTAATTGACACTTTTGTGAGTTCCTTACATGTAACCTGTAATTGGCGTCTTTGATATACATTTTGTATAACTTAGTAACAGTATCTTAAGTGGTTTTTCCAATAGAATACAACAAATGTTTATGAGCACCTGGTATTGTATACATGTTTATGACGGCATGTTGTGCCTAGCTGATCTGATGATCTTAATCGCGCCACATACATCTCCGAGAATAGTATTTAATCTGTGGCATAAAGCATTAGGTACAGTTAGTACATTGCTACAAAGGCAAGGGAAGTGTACCTACGTACAGTCAGCAGATCAGTTCTGATCCAATCGACTAGATGTATCTACTTTTTACCTTTGTGTGACAATAAGGTCCAAAAGTGAATACATACATTTCTTTTCTAAAATCTTATAATATTGCCAGTACCAATTTCCAACCCAGATGAAATGAAAATCCTTTTACTCCTTTAGATCTTCGAAACAAGCTTCTCGTGCTGCCTTGTACTTTCATCTCGGCTAATCAAGGGAGTAGTTAGGTCTATCAGTATGCGTAGTTGCGTACAGATTTCTTCTATTGAAACTGGCCATTTAGAACATATGAGGTAGCGTTCAATTTTTCACACGCTTACGTGATGCGTACGCATCTCTTACTAAATAAACGGCCACAATGAGTACACGAAATGCGTACTCATGCCGATAGCATGACCATCCTAATACTCCTTCAATTATCTTTATGTTTACTAAGACTGATTATGCCATGTCTAGGGTAAAATATGAGTAAGTAGAAATGATAATCATAAATAAAACCGACTTCAACCGATTTCTCCAAAATCCTATCATCAGACCCCGACTTGGTGCCAACGGGACCATACCCTTTCGATTAAAAACATTCAAAATAAAAATTCACGATTCTCGGACAAATATTGAGTAACATACCTAGTATACCTACCGACTAGCACATACAAAAAAAAACAAGTAAGAATTGAGGACCTCCCCTTTTTTACAGTCGATTAAAAATGCGAAATAATGCAGGGCACACTTCCGCTGCTGTCTGTATCTATGTAGGTACACCTGTACCGCTGTGCACTGCATCGCGGGCGATTATTATTGTTATAATTCCGCTGTCCCTGATTACCGTGTGCACTCCGGTTGACAATGCAGTGCGGAGCGTAATTTGCGTGAACAGATCAAACTGGTGCTGTCCCACGCGTCATAAGTGATGGGTTGTTGACAAGCGGAAGGATTTAATTGATCAAGGCGCCTAGCCTTATAAAAGATTGTATATGATATGCCCGAGGAAAACTTATGACCGGTGTGTGCCACGATGGATGGCTGGCTGAGTGGATTTTAAGCAGCAGCCGCGAACGCTGAGCACCTAAGTTCGATTTCCATCATGGACGTTGGTAAACTTATGGTCCTTTTTCTTTGGTATGTGATCTAATATCCGAATAAATAAACATTTTACATGTAACTTTAAAACCCCATTGTTTGTGAGAACGCGTTTTCACTATTAAATTTAATAAGGTTTAATATCTGATAGTAACTTTACGTAATCTCGTCTGCATTTTTATGCAATTCACATAACTAAATGAAAAATATCCACCCGCTGAACAGAAGTTCATTAAGACAACAATATGAATTCGGACGATTTCGTGAAAAGCCGAAGGGATAGAATTCTGTTCTGTGATTTTGCACTACATCTGTACAGTCGCCAGCACATATATCGGAGTGGCCATGGTGCTCAAAAATATCTGAACATGCACTCCAACTATTTATGTACTTAAGTTTGGTCTGGCCAGCCACATACGAGCTCACAGAAGGAGTTTCGTGAATTGTTTGGGTCGCCGTCATCGAAATCGATGTGGAGAGTATACTTGAGTGTAGTAGGTTCTGCGGTGTACGTCGTAAATCGGCGTAACGCGTGTCGTATCTCAACTATGATCACATCCAATCTCGCGTGGACTGCGAGATAACTGTTACTAACGTAACATCTATCTTAAAATAATTTATTTTATTTATTATGAGTGTTGGTTACAAATTGTCGGTAGGTATCAAAAAGTACTTGTCATACTCGTAAAGGGCAAAACTAATATGACATTTCGTCGCTCCCTCTTCAATACATCCCGCTAATGAATTTCTATTGCATTTGCCAAAGATTTTGCACCGACACGACATAATTATGCGCAGTTTTTAAAAACTTACGTCCTACCCATGGGTGCTTAATTTCACAATTGTTTGGGTGGCATTTTTGCTCGCGTTAGTTGTCCATATTTATATACATGGTGGCTCATTTAATCGGTCTGTATAGTAAAGTCTATAACTATAAGACTTACGAAGATCTGTGCTTAGGAACCATGTCATTGATTTTATTAATAAGAAACTGCGTTGATAAAATTGGGAAAAATCTGTACTCAGCTCGGGAATCGAACCCGGCTTAGAAAAAAATACTCACACAATTTCTATGTAAATATCGATTGTGTATGTGTATGTCAAATTCAAATTCAAATTTGTGTTAAGCAGTAAACGTCTCCATGAAACATGATGTCTGAAATGAATGGAATTCCTCGTTTTCACGTACTTACATTTATGTTTCCTAAGAACAGATCTTCGTAAGTCTAATAGTTATAGTTTTTAGACGCCTATACTGACCGATTTGAATGATCCAGCCTGTATAAGTGGTCACAGTAAGAATTAGTTAATTAAAGAATAAGACAAACAAAATGACGAACCATAATCAGTGTATACAATAGTTAATTATATTATAATATTCTGCGTATTGTGACTGTAAGCAATTAATGTTTTATCAGAATACATACCAGTTAAAAGTAATGGTCATCTAGCTACGTGCATCGACTTGGAAATTAAATAGCGATTTTTAATAAAGATCTGAGCAAGTAGCGCGTTCAGGCTTTCTCCCATACTCCATTACAATCAGCAGACAAAAGGGAAATCAACCTTATCTACACAATTATAAAGACTATCTTAGTGAAATAAAGTGCCTTGTATTGGGCATGGATGGAATGTAGTAATTAAGATGATGTATGTTCTTACAAATCAGCCCGTTTGTTATGATTTTGTGGGTTAGTGATTGAGCGATCGGTCATCTATTTTGATTTCCTATTGTTTTAGGTTGTAGTATGCTCTATGTAGATTAAATAACCTGGGTATTATTAGAGCATTAAGACATAAGTACATGTATTTGGTTATCTGGTTTTTTTTTTTTTACCACGTCGGTGGCAAACAAGCATACGGCCCGCCTGATGGAAAGCAGTCACCGTAGCCTATGGGCGCCTGCAACCTCAGGGTGAAACATTATAATTATGTAGTTTTAAGCAAGAAATATATTTGGTCTCGATGGTATTTAGGTACCTATATGTACATCGTATTTATACTATAAATAGTTGTATTAACTAAACAAATGAATACATTCTTCATAGATGATTTCATAGTGAAAACAATTTTATATGCACTTTAAAGCAAGCAAACAGACAAGTAATAATTATCATTTGGTGATCATTATTTACTTAAGTTAATTAGACACATCACATTAATCTCACAATAAACCACTCACTCGTGCACTTAACACCAACAAACAGACTCACGACGTACATGCAAACTTTTTAACTGAAACTTATGTTGTTAATGTTAGTTAGTATAAATGCGCACGCTCTATCTTGTTATTCCATGTTCATTGTATTTTTTGTGGACATCTTTTATTGGCTTTGTTTACTGTACACTCAGTTTTGTAAATTTCTTATGTATTGCTGTTGATGCCCCAAATAAATAAAATGAAATAAATAAACTGTAACAGTATGCCTATAACTGTTTTATAGAATAGTTCAATGTTTTTCTCTCTCTCTCTCTCTTCCTGGCTATGTATCCCACATGGTGATGGGGTCAGCCTTCTTTATTTTTCTCCTCCACTTCGCCCTATCCTTGACATCGTTTTCGGAAACATTGCATTTAGCCATATCTGCCAGCAACACATTTGTCCAGGTAGTCTTAGGCCTCCCTCTTGACCGTTTTCCGGGGACAGACAAATTTAGCAATTGGTTGCCAACATAATCGGGTGGTCTTCTCTTGACATGTCCATACCATCTCATACTGCTTTCCTGTAGCTTATCGGCTATGTCACGGACTCCCAGACTACCTCGCACGTATTCATTGCGGATCTTGTCCAGTCTGGTGACTCTTCATCTCTGCAACATGAATGGCATGGACATGTCCTTGTGTCACGGCCCAGGTTTCACTGCCGTATATAAGTACTGGTCGTATTATTGTCTTGTAGACCAGACCTTTAAGACGAACAGGCATCTTCTTGTCACAAGTTACGCCAGTGACTTCTCGCCATTTTAGCCATGCAGCTGCAATGCGGTGCTGAATGTTGTGTTCAAGGTCTCCTGAACTGTGAATGATATTTCCCAGGTATTTGTAATGATCACACTTGGAAATTGACTGACCATCGATGGTGATTGGTTCATCGTCGGATTGTGGATCATTCATGGCCATAAACTGGGTTTTAGAAACACTCAGCACCAAGCCCCCTAATTGCAACTGTTGCTTCCAAGCTGTAAGCGCTTCTTGTAGAATTAATGAATGTCCATGCTGATTTACCTTGTGCTTCTTCCGTAAGCGTATCTAACACTAGGCAGAATAGGAAGGGACTCGGGACTGACCCTTGATGTACGCCCTCCGTGACCGGAATTGATTTTGTATTGCCTACAACGGTCCGTACCATCGATTTTGCGTCTTTGTACATGTCAGCTACAATATTGATAGGTATATTTTTCGGGGACATTTTTCTTACGAAGACTCCACCAGATCGTTTCTCTTGGAACGCGATCAAGCCTTTTCCATGTCTAAAAACGCAATATACAAAGGTTGTTTATTAGTCCGGTGTTTTTCAGCAATCAATGTTTTTCTATGATATAAAAATGACCAGCTCCATTATACTGTAATGATCTGGCCGTGTATTACTCGTGAATAAAACACGTGAGTCGAATTTATGGGCCTAGCCAAAATAACCTTTATACACGGTGTAACGTAACACGTGGAAACCGAATAACTTTAACAGCGTATGCCTGAGGTCGTAAGAAGCAAATATTCGGTGTTACGCTGTGTATAACGGGTACATGACAAAAATAGAAATGATAACTATAACGTGTAAGTCACGTGAAACTAAATCAATTCAGGGATTTTTTTTGTTGATTAAAGTAGTAAAGGGCTACCTAGCTCATTATTGAAAAATATTGTTAAAGATGTCTTAAGAGCTGACCTACATAGTATTACTAATCTGAAATCTTATGGGCATGGCAGATACCAAAAACAGCACTCTTCGAAATCGGCGATTGAAAATTCAAAATTATTTTTTGGACTGAGATGCAATGGCTGAGGAAGACTAATGCCCCGAAGAAGAAAAAATATGTTTACGTAATAATATGAAACTCTGATTTAATTGAATAAGAAATAAAAGCCCAAAAACTTGAGCCTATTTTGTATTCATTTATCGCTGGGCTGAACAATGACTCGACTCAGCTGCGCTTGCGCAGCCAATAACAGAAGACCTGGCGCTAATAGCCGAGTCACCCATCTATCACCGCCCAGCCATCAATTAGGGCGTAGCCGGGGAAAGTGGCTGTCATTAACCATTGGAAATGTATGGGAGCCATGCATCGGCGATTGATCTGTACTTTACGATGCCTTCGGCGTAATTTTTATCAAGACGTATTAACAGAAAAGTCATTAGTGAGTGAATAATTTGGAAATAGGCACTGGGCGTTCTGGCGCAGTCCGCAGTAGAAATAGCTGAGCAGGTTCGAGTGTCCAAAATAATCTGCTCAAACTACAGCGTCAGAATGTCGTAATATTGTGTATCGTGTATAGCGTGCGGTCGTTTTATTACCTGCCACGTTACTGCACTGCCGAACATTAAACACTTGCGACCGTACATAACATGGACGTCTAACGCCAGCTCAAAAATGTCCCCAAAAACAATTGTTAAATTGTGCCAAGATGGGCAGGACAGCGCTTTTCTTAACACCGCGCATATTTCGGCGCAACATTTTTGACAAACGTTTATAGAACATAGCTTACATAGCCAATCAAAACTTTGATGGACCAATCACAATTATTTTTAAATGGCAGCTTAAGTTTTTATAGGTTGATATTGAAATTCATTACCGTGATGCATTGAATAGGGGGTGACACTTGTCAACTAAAATTCAGGACCGTTTTTAAAAGGCAATTAAGTGTGGCGTGCGACTTTCATGTTACTTTTAGTAGTCAAACACTGATGGCTAGTACAGTCGCTTTCACATATCAAAATATCAGAGCGGCCAGGGGGAACACAAATATCTGAGCACGCCTAAACACGCGTAAAAGTGGATGGTCAGGAGTACCGATGGCGACTGTACATACAATACTACGCCCGCGAGATGCTGGCATTAAGAACAGTTTGCCAGCACCTACCTATTGACACAGTATGGACAATATGGACATGGCTCCAAAGTTGATTCAATGAATAATAAAACGAATAATTTCTTAAGATTTGATTTTGAAGCTTTAAGGTGGCTTTTTGAAAAGGTTTTCATAGTTACCGGTGCCAAATAGGTAATTTTTTGAAAACGATTAAATTATTAATTATTCAATCAACTTTCGAGTCATGTCCATATTATTGCGAACAATGACGCACATTTTTCCGATCTCTGGTAATCACAGATCAAGAAAATTTAAGGAAAAATGTGTCAAGAGTCATTTCCATGCTTAGATTTCATTGAAATCGTTACCTAGAATTACAACCGAACCGTAACAGTTGATTTCAACAATTGATTTAAATACAAGTATCTGTTTAAAAAAAGGCCTAACTTCATCGATTCATCGAAGTGATTTTTGATTGCTATCTATGTAGTAGTGTGTATTCATAGAGTATTTTAAGACAGGTACTTATGCTTAACTATATACATACTGATTTCCGTGCTACTAACAGTGTGCTTAACCTTTTAGACGCTACGTCAAATACCAAAGCTGTCACTGACACGCCACGTCAGCAAAATATCAAAACTGAAATTGAATTTTACGCACATGTCTGTAGTTCTATATTGCTCTGTATACCAAGACTTATATATCTGTCTTTGGCGTTGAACCTACGGTGCCAATATATCAGTTGTTGGCGTCCAAAAGGTTAACTGTTGTATAGGTAGTGGTTTAACTTATTCAGTTATATATACTTCTATTTGAATGATTTGTTTACATAAATAGTTCAAAGAAATATCCACAATCAAGCACTATTTTACTGTTTTCGTGATTTTGGATTATTTATTGGTAAGAGCTGATTAAATAACATACAGATTTAGCTGTATTCAATGACGTTTCGGATCTACGTCATTGAATACAGCTACATCTGTATGTTATACAAATTTTGAATACAAGGTTTTTTTTTATATTGTTGACATTGTTCGCAACTTCTGTAAAAAATAAAGCATTCGACGTCCAAGTGAATTGTTATTATTTGTATTACCAAATGTCTACGATAAATATGATAAACCCGATTGCAATCTCTTCATAATTATTATACATACCAGTCAATAATTACGGAAATGATTTTTACTACCAAACATAGTAATAACACTAATAACATACCATAAAATGGATCTATATATTGCAGCTTTGTTACAATTTCCAAGTTTATAATGTAGGTAGTTACTTAGACACCAACTTTCCGATTAAGACGATAAAAGTTGTATAAGTTTTCCTTGACATAGCTTGCGGTTCCATCGATCGATGTAGATTAAAGATTAATCAATAAGGCAGTGTTTTAATGCGAGGTTATATTGTAACAGGCGCTTTGTTGCTTGTAGGTATTGTGCTGTGGGATGTTGAAATGCTTTTTCGATCTTCGAGATTATTTACAAAGATTTTATTTCACCTTATTGTTCTTTATCAGCCTCACTATATTTCTTGCTTAAAATGTCAATTTAAGTATATTTATTAAATAACTTACATATGAATTCATCAAACATTAATAATTATACAAAAAAAAATTAACTTATAAACTAACAAATACTCGACGCACACTTTTTAATCAAAGAGCCCACCCCGTGTAGTCCCGGGTGCAAAGGTGCCCATCACACTGGAAGCATTGTCACGCTGAATTGCGATAGCCAACCTCTGCACCAGGAACGACCCAGAGCGGGGGTCCAAACCCCTCTCCCGCAAGCGGCGTCCCACCTCTTTAAAGAAAGACAGTGCCTCCAAACACCAACAACCGGTAGTCTCAACCGCTAATGGGACAAACAAATAGTTGGTAAGCACCGAGTATTTGTCTGTCTTACGCACTGCTGCCAACTCAGCAGCTGCCCCTGCCACCCGCATAGTGCGCCCCAAATGTGAGGGAGCAAACGTGCTAACGCACGTTGCATCCCACAACAGGCACTTTCCTCTGTGCCAGGGCACCAGGGTAAGACCGTCTGGTCTCTTTCCATCCGTACGGCAGAGACCGGGTGGCTCCAGCACACATGGTACGTTTGCCGAAACCAGTGCTCTACGAACTATATCATTAAGCGCGTGGTGGCGTGGAAACCTCCCTAAACTCCGACAGCAACTCAACGCATGGTGACCGTTGCTCTCCACCATGGTGCCGCAGATGCATGCGTGAGGTTCACATACATCGCAGCCGAGGCGGAGAGCCACTGCTATTCGCAAGGAGTTGTCGTCAAGGAGGGTTCCCACATGAGGAGACGGTAGGGCCTGAAGCCACGCACCTGCCTCCGGTCCCGACACTGCTCTGAGCCTCGCCAGATCCACCCCAACAGCTGCCTCCAAAAGACCGCCGAATATGCGTTTCACCCCAACGCTATCCCACAAACGTTGAGAATCCAGCTTTTCAGGTTCAGGCACCCCCGGGTTGAGAGCCGTCCAAGCCTCCCGAGCCTCGAAAGAGTAGGGAATGGTCACCTTATCACCATTAAATGAAAGAATTTGAGTGACAAGGCCGGTAACCCCACTCGCCGAAGCCAAGAAAGCCGGCAGGCTCACATCCCGTGCGCGCCGTATACCCAATCCACCATCGCGAACTGGCAAAGAAGCCAAATCCCACTGGCTTGCGTTGAGGGAAACATTCAGCAGGCATTCCACGTTCTCTTTCAAAACACCGTCGAAAGCATTAAGGTGTTCAGGATAAGTATGAAATATATTATTTAAGTATGAAATATAAATTTGTAATATTATTGAATAACCCTCTTCATAATTTCATAAACTTTGTCCGTTTCGGTCCTATCAATATGTCTCCACTCAATTGCTTTTGGTAACTGTGGTTACCAGCTGTCACTCTTATTTTACATAGAAATAAAGCTCAACAAAAATTTCAAAGCAAATGAGTGGTAGAACAAAAGGGACAAATAATACTTAGCAAACTATGCTAAGTTATGAAACGTTTATGAATAAGGGGGCTAGTATCTAATTGTAAAGTTGTTTCATATAACATAATTTCCCTTATGTTCTGTGATGAACGTAGAGGTGCATTTAGACTAAATGAGCATTCTATCCCCCACTCTACGAAATCAACGAATTTCGACGAATCACGTTTTGTGTAACGAACAAATTTCGTAGAGTGGGGGATAGAAAATGCGAATGCTCGTTTGGTCTAAATGCACCTTGAGAGCTGCGACATAGTTTATACTACTGTAGCTGCCTACGATCTTGTTTTTGGTATGCTTTTATGTTCACATCATCATCATCACATCATCAGTTTATGATAGTCCACTGCTGGGCGTAGTGGACGTAGGCCTCTCCTATTAACTATGCATATAGACGCATTAGGAGGTAAATGCTCATAATCACCATGCTGGGCAAGCGGGTTGGCGATCGCAGTAATGTGTACACTATGATGACGCTACTGCTCATCATCAATATTTTATCAAATAATAGTCAGTGACTTTCAATCCCTAAGTCAACTCTTACGGCACACGCAGGAGGAGTTGGGGTAGTGACAAATGTATTCTCACTGTCGTCACCACACAATAAAACAAATATTTATGTATGTGATGGAGACTTAGGCAACTACGTATCTTTCACCTACCGCGCCATAATGTACAGTAGTACATTATGGCGCGGTAGGTTGTAATTTCATTACCATGATATTTATTTTTATTGGAGATTAAGGTGCTCAGAGAGCGAGTAGGTACGGTTCGTATCTCGTGGGCAAGTGAGCGTAACGCTGTCTATCGTGGTTTATTTTAGCAGGCGGAACTCAGTAGTTGGATGAATTTATCCGCTCCTAATTCCGAATACTTATTTCGCCGTATTCTGTCAGAGTATTTTCAATGCATGCTTTTATAGTTTTGTCATTGGTAAGTAAATCGTTAGCTTCTTTTGTTAATCGTGTTTTGTCCTAGTAAGTAATGAGTTTAATTGTGTTATTTCAAACATATATTTAGTATTTAATAATTATTTAAAATGGATATAAGGAGCATTCCATGAAAACATCTACTTTTTGTCGCTTACGTGTCGCTATGGTAGCTACCCTAATAAAATATGCTTAGTGCTAGGAAACACTGTCAATCTCAAAGCCTTGATATGTTATTATTACACCGTAACTCAGGATACTCAGCTCAGCTTCAAAAGTATTGAAAAGACCGTGTCGCTTACGACATGTTTTCATGGAATGCTCCATAAATAAGTCACAGTTAATTGTATCGAAGTCTATCTCGGTATCTGACGTATTAACTTTTTATAATGATTAATTTTCGATCCGATTTACTGCCTAAACGTAGGTCTGAAAATTTAAAATAATACGAAAGCTCACTTAGTAAAAACAGTACGACTGCTAATCGCACGCATCGCTGATCTCACGCATATTCATTAAATAAGCATGTCAAATTTACGCTCCCTAACCTAATATTTCATTCCTTATTCAGAGTAGTTTTCAAAAGAAGGTACGAAAAGTGTGGAATGATGATCAAAAATCCGAGAACTAGTCGCACGACTGCATTCAACACTTCATCGGAGATGGCCGTTTCTTCTTTGTTCTGATTAGCAAGTTAAATAGGTTGTTTAAAACTAAAGTCGAAATTTCTAAGGATGAATCCTGGTTAGGTGCATTCCACGAAAAAGTCCACCGATGTCCCGTACGAACACGATTTTTCTCAAAATTGTGGGTTTATCGAAGTTCTGTTTCGTGACTAGAGGAGTCAAAAATTACTTCAAAATATATGTAATAACTAATAACTCGGAAGAAAACTCGAATTATCGAAATATACACGTGTTTGTACGGGAGCTTGAAACCTAACTGATCATTTGACATTTTAGCCATTTTAATTAGCTACCAGCTACCAACTCACTTGTGAGGAATCCGAGAAATACAATGTAGGTATATATGAACCTATTTATCACAAATCTAGCTCGATAGGCTACAGGTGTCCTAACTAGAACGTTAACTGTAAGCACAATGAACAATATGTGCATGATCACAAAAAAAAACATGTTCTATGCTCCTAAATCAGACAGATAAATATTTTACCTCTCTTTTTTCCACGACAATTTTGTAGTACCTATCGAAATGACTCTGCCATCACCAATTTGAAGATATAAGAAACAGTAGATGATGAATGTCGTTGATCAACGCCTATCCCCAGTTATTTATTTTTCATTCACTATGATAATATACTACAATAAAACAAAGTAATTAAACACCCAATAACAAATTATTAAACGGAACAGGAAACATTTTCAAATCGAACCATTCGGATAATCGATTACGAAGAATCAAAACAAACAATATAACAATAAGAATGAACTCAGCTGATTTAGCCGTGGATATACAAAGTTACAAAAACGTGCGAGTTTATAAGTTTAAAGTTTAATCAAAGATAATACATATTTTGTTTTTAATATTCCTCGACCTTGTCTCATGTCAATGTAATATTTACAATTTGTCATATCTATGAGAAGATTATTTCGGTTGCATATAATAATTTTGCTTCATTCTTCCTTTGTGTTTCTTTTTAAGCTAACTAGAGTTTCTGGCTAAATCCTACTCCTACTTTAATTTACCCGAAAGTAACCAGTAATGTAGAGGATTGTTATACAACCTCTACATTACTGGTTACTTTCGGGTAAATTCTATATTTAAATGTATGACATTATAATCAACATAATAAATTAAATATAATTTCGGTTCAGTCACCCTTGAGGCTCCGGCCTGCGGGTCACGCTCGCGCTCCGCGTAAATATAAAATAAATGACGATTCTTCAAAAGTCTACCCCTGTGTTTCTTCTTACACCTGCACCTCCCACACTACCCTATCCTTGTGAAATTTACGGTTCTACAGAAGTACTAAATGTTTGTATTGTCCCACAGAAGCGGTCTCCTGACGGCATTCCTGGCGTTGTCGCTGCTATGCCTCGCGTGCGGCAACAGTGCAGCCGTCTTGGCCGCCACGGGCCTGCAGCGGGCCTCGTCGCGGCCTCCGCCGGCCGCTGGGCCTCATGCCAGCTTCCAGGTAATATTTGTAATATTTGTCGTACAGAACTACAGAACTTGACGCTAAGCACGACGAGCTTGAAGGCCAGACTACCAGCGGCCATACAATATAATTAGGTTGAAGGGGTACTGACTTGCAGCGAATGCGGCCGTGTATTCGCTGCAAAAATTGGCTACGTCAGTCATATGAGAGCGCACCAGCGACGCTCTCAGCACTGAAAAACAGTCACTGTGGCCGAATAAACGGCTAGGAGAGATGATGATGATGATGATATTGATGATGTAATAGTCTGACAGCGTTGCTGGCGTCGCTGATGTGCCTCGCGTGAGGTAACTCAAGCCAGCTTTCGGGTGAAATGGCCTAAAATATCATAATGAAAATCGAACCAATTCCAACCCACATAATAATTAACATCATCAATCATCATTCATCATACATCATCAGCCTATCATAGTCCACTGCCGTAGGCCTCTCCTATTAACTATGCGCATGTACATTAGGAGGTAAATGCCCATAATCGCCACGCTGGGCAAGCGGATTGGCGATCGCAGTAATGTGTCCACTATGATGACGCTGCTGCCCATTATCAATCTTTTATCAAATAATAGTCAGTGACACTTCAATCCCTTAGTCGACTCCTACGACACCCGCAGATAATAATGAACACTAAAATGTATCATGGTTTCAGACTTGCCGGTCACTACTCTTGATATTTTAATAATAATGGAGACCCATGCTTATTAAAACAAAGTTGCGTGTAGTGAGTGTAGTGACAAAAAATATTGTGCTTAACCGTTTCGGTACCTATTTATGTTTTCAAGCCATAGGCGTTGTGTAACCATTAAACCTTCTGAAAGAGGTATGAGTGTATGTTGTTTAGATCGCAATCTCGAGCATCTTTATCTTTTCCTTTGATAAATGACATATCTATTACATTTTTAACTTTCATTAGAGTATTGTTAAGCAATCCATCAATCGTGGTTGCAGCATGCTTACGTTAAAATATAGCTTCAATTAGTCACATCACAAGGCATCTTCACGACCGACCACATAATAAAAAGACATTTTATTAAGGTCATCAGTCACTCCACTGGCCCAGATCACAATCGGTCGTTGCCGTCGTAACCCTGGTAACCGATTATCCATGCACTAGTAACGGGTGAGGCAACGCCGGGGCGGCGTACTAACTCGCGTATCATTACAGAACTATTGAAATCAAGTATCTAGAACTCTAGAACTAGTCGGTATGCTACTAGAACTCTCATAAAAAGTGAGATGATAGCTTTTGATATTCCAAGTTTGTGAAGTTAGCATCTCATTTTCATTTTTCTTTTTTTTCCATTAATGTTCAGAACTATTTAAAAAAACCAAACAGAACCCTAGAACTAGTCGGTATGCTACTAGAACTCTCATAAAAAAGTGAGATGCTAGCTTTTGATATGCCAAGTTTGTGAAGTTAGCATCTAATTTTTATTTTTATTTATTTTTTCCATTAATGAACAGAACTATTTTTAAAAACCATACAGAACGCTAGAACTAGTCGGTATGCTACTAGAACTCTCATAAAAAAGTGAGATGCTAGCTTTTGATATCCCAGGTTTGTGAAGTTAGCATCTCATTTTCATTTTTCTTTTTTTTTCATTAATGAACAGGACTATTTAAAAAAACCATACAGAACCCTAGAACTAGTCGGTATGCTACTAGAACTCTCATAAAAAAGTGAGATGGTAGCTTTTGATATGCAATGTTCTCGAAGTTAGCATATCATTTTTTTCCATTAATGAGCAGAACTATTTTAAAAAACCATACAGAACCCTATAACTATTCGGCATGCTACTAGAACTTTCATAAAATTGTGAGATGTTAACTTTTGATGTGCCAAGTTCACACACACATAATTCAGGTCCTATAGGACCTGTGGCCCTATCGCCTGTTACTCTAATGACACCTTCGTTAGATTGACAGAGACAAACCCTCGGAATTAGCGGATTTCGAAGTTCGCGGTAGGGCCTGGAGCTGTCAACGTGCCAAAACAGTCATGATTTTTCAGTCGAGACGCTGTCGTGTGGAGTGGATGTGTTATCAATTGCTTTACCTACAATTAAGTTAATGTAGAGAGTTGTTTGAAATATTTGTAAGTAACTAAGTATTATATTGATTTAAACTTTCACGATTATCACTCATATTCTCGTTTTCCGCGAACATTCTAAGTGCTGCAAGTATCCGCCTATTAAAACAGCAAATAAGAAATCATTTCGCGGACTTGGACAGAGTGCAGTGCGAGTTATACGGGTTGCATAGTGCGTGTAGTGCAGTGTTATCATGTAGTGATTTTGATGTGTGGGATCGGATTACCTTCGAACAAGCGGAACGTATTTTTTATTATAGAAGTGAGGTACATGATAGAAAATACGAAAAGTTGCTGTATCGATATGGAAATAACGAGACTGCGGGTGGAAATTGCCGTGATAAGGTCACCTCCACGGTGATTAATTTATCGACCACTGTCATTGAAAAAGCGACCGTCAGTATACTTGAAAAAGGGTTGAATTTCGCTTTGACACCCAAGCGGATTCCATATGAGACCGCGATCTGTAGTGTTGAGGAGGCAATAATGCGTAACAGGGTTCCGTCTAGCGATGCCGAGGTTCTTAGACAGGATGTTGCATGTTGCGGTTATTTTGCGAAAGGCTACACTACCGAAGAGTAATGTTACTGCAGATGAGCGATCAGCCCTGAGGAATTTGAAAGCGAATGAGAATATACTGGTTCTGAAGGCTGACAAAGGGAACGCCACTGTGGTCATGGACTCAATAGACTATGACGCTAAGATTCGGGTTTTATTGAGTGACACTAGCGTCTATAAGTCTGTCTCATATGATCCCACTGCCAGAGTTACGCGTCGGATTAGGGCTGTCATCAGGGACCATGAGGTGTTATTTCAGGAAGACGTTTTTAACCGCTTGTACAAGCCTAAAACAGTGCAACCACCGAAATTGTACGGGTTACCGAAAGTACACAAACCAAACGTGCCTTTGCGACCAATTGTAAGTCAAATCGCCTCACCTACTTATGATCTGGCAAAGCATGTTGCATCGGTGTTGCAGCCGCTTGTGGGAAACACGTCGTCTTTCGTGAAGGATTCCCGTCACTTCATAGACATTCTTAAGGACATAACGTTGGAACCAGGAGACTTAATGGTGAGTTTCGATGTTGAGTCACTTTTCACCAATGTTCCGGTTAAAGAGTGTCTAGAAGTAGTTCGAAAGAGGCTTGCTGACAATGGGATAGTGAGTTCTGTCATGGTTTTGCTCCGGAATTGTTTAGAAGGGAGCTACTTTTTATATGGAGGGGGGGCATTATCTCCAGATCGACGGAGTTGCTATGGGTAGCCCTGTGGCACCGGTTTTAGCAAATATCTGGATGGAGCATTTCGAGGCCAGCATAGATCTGCAACCATGGGCAGTGAAATTATGGAAACGGTATGTCGATGATGTCTTCTGTGTTATGAGAGGTGGCAAGCATGAAGTTGAGCAATTACTCCAGTATCTCAATTCCATTCATACTAAAGTCAAATTCACATATGAATTGGAATCGGAGCGCAGTTTGCCTTTTCTGGACGTAAAGGTGATAGGTCGAGATGATGGTTCTTTGGCGCACACTGTCTATAGGAAGCCCACACACACAGACAGATATTTGAACGCTCTGTCTCACCACCACCCCCGCCAGCTTCAGTCTGTGGTTAATTCTCTAAAGAACAGAGCACATGACCTTTGTGACCCTGAATTTCTAGAAATTGAGTTATCGCACGTTCAGGAGGTTCTTAAGAGAAATGGCTACATAATGAATAGACGGCAACCCAGACGAACACCGAGGAAGAAACATCCAGATGTTGCAAGGCGACCAGCATTTTTGCCTTATGTCAGGGGTGTGTAACGGACAAAATAGGTACGCTTTTGAATAAGTATGCCATACCAACCGTTTACATGCCGTTATCAAAGGTGGCAGGACATCTAAGGTCGCCTAAGGATGTTTTACCTTATCACACACCGGGCGTTTATAAGATCGATTGTAGCTGTGGTAGTTCCTATATTGGGGAAACCAAACGCACCATAGCGGAAAGGGTCAAGGAACATATCACGGCTGTTAAAAAGCGTCAAACGAATAAGTCTGCTGTGGCCGAGCATTTGTTGGAGTCCGGACCTAACCACTGGATTGAGCTCCATAACCCAAAAGTCCTCTCAACCGAGCGTATACATCATAGCCGAAAAGTACGTGAAGCTATTGAAATTAAGAAACATCGGAATATTAATCAAAATGAGGGGCAAGGAATCTCGTCTGCGTGGAATCCCGTGATTTACAAATGTAAGCGTGGTGAAACATCCATTTTTAAGCCATTGGATGTTGTGAGTGTTGTGTGTAGGCCTAGTGACAACCCTAGCCTAGAAGTGAATAATCAAGATCAAGTGCGGGTAGTTCGAAAAACCCGCGCAGCTCGAAGGTGTTGATACATTCTCTCGCCAGTCTGCCTGCGACCACGGGTGTAACGTCAGGATATAATTAAACGTAAGTTTACGCGATTAACTAAGTATTGTGGTTGGATTAGAATTGGAATAGGCATGATGACTGGCAAGTCAAATCAGCTTCTTTTTTCGAACTGTCAAAACGATCACCACTATGGAATTTTATACGAAATACTCAAAAGTGACGTCACGTTTGAGTACTGCCAAATGACCTACTCTTTTAAGTTCTTTTGAATTTATTAAATAGAAGTTCTGTACAAAAGTTACTGCAATCTACATCTTAGTAATAATTTCTTCGTGTATTATGTCGTGCATAATGTTAAATAATTTATTTTAACTACAGTCATCATCCCTATTGTGCACGCGACGCATGCTGTTGACTCTACGTACATTATTACCTGCGACCATATATAACATGGACGTCTAACGCCAGCTCGAAAATGCCCCCAAAAGCAATTGTTCAATTGTGCCAAGATGGGCAGGACATAGCGCTTTTCTTAACACCGCGCATATTTCGGCGCAACATCTTTGACAAATGTTTATACAATAATAGCCAATCAAAACTTTGATGGACCAATCACAACTATTTTTAAATGGCGGTTTAAGTTTTTATAGGTTGATATTGACATTCATTACCGTGATGCATTGAAGAGGGGGTGACACTTGTCAACTAAAATTCTGGACCGATTTTGAAAGGCAATTTAATATGGCGTGCGGCTTCCATGTTTTCTTTGTTCGTAGATTATTACATTAATGTACATATAACTCCGAAATGCTCCTACAAAACGATATAAATAATAAACTGTACTAATCGGACTACATTTTTAAGGTTTTCTACAGTTCTTACTAGTTTATATTATAATAATTGTAAAAATATACAAAAAATGTTAACAAAAAACACTAAATAAAAATCCACAAATAAGTTGACATTCTGTCATTCATTCTCTTCTCAACTTTTTTTTAAGTCGAACTTAATGAACATGATTTGATCACATCGCATGAATGCTGAGGAATTGCAGCTGTATTTGTATAGCAGTTACCACATGGACATAACACTGTCGCACGGTAGCAACAAGATCGTGACTTTCTTGACAAGTTACAAAATAGCACAAAATGCGACCGTTCCAATAAATGCATATTTTATAACATGGCGAAGACTTGAGACCTGGGAAATGGATATTATTCAAGCGGTTGCATCAGCTGTTCTGCGCGGCCGCGCGCGGTGGCCAAATCAAACGGTTAATTAGCATACTGCCTGTATTTGTATTAGTTTAAAGGTCCATTCAGACCAAACAGCATTCGCTATTCTAAAGAACTCTACGATCGTTTCACAAAACGTGATTCGCTGATTTCGTAGAGTGGGGGATAGAATCGTTTGCTCTGAATGCACCTTTAGACCTGAAGGTGCGTTCAAACCAAAAGAGTATTCGCTGTTCTAACCCCCGTTCTACGAAATCAACCAATCACGTTTTGTGTAACGATCCAATTTCGTAGAGTGGGGAGGGGGTTTAGAATAGCGAATGCTCGTTTGGTCTGAATGCACCTTTAGACCTAACGCGCCGCTCACTACGAGCGTCGAGCTGTGCGTCCGGCGTGGAGCGGCTTAGGCGGACTTGATTATTATTTGCAATTAGGTTTATGGTACAAGTTATGATAGAACAAAAGTCGGGATCGGGAATTTATAACACACTATGCCACTACACATGCCGTGTGGTGACGGCACTAAGAATACATTTTGTCACCACCCCAACTCCTCCTGTGGGTGTCGTAAGACTCGACTAAGGGATTGAAGTGTCACTGACTATTATTTTGATAAAAGATTGATGATGGGCAGCAGCGTCATCATAGTGGACACATTATTGCGATCGCCAATCCGCTTGCCCAGCGTGGCGATTATGGGTATTTACCTTCTAATGCGTCTATACGCATAGTAAATAGGAGAGGCCTACGTCCAGCAGTGGACTATCATAGACTGATGATGATGATGATGATGATGATGCCACTACATGTGTTTAGTGTTCATCATCATAAACTTAACTCTTGTCGGTGGAGCAATTTCCACGCTTCTCTTTCTTGGGCTTTCTCCTTGACTGCTTGGTACGACACTACGTGCACCTTTTTTTTATTTGGTCCATATGTATACGCCCTCCTTGGTCTTCCTCTCTGTCCTTCCCTCAACTTTTCCTTCTATTATTATCTTTAGACACTCGTCGTGTCGTAACAAGTGTCCAATCATTCTCCCTCTTCTGTTTTCTATTGTTTTTAAAATACACTTGCCCTCCTTCACCATGTTTAGCACCTCCTCGTTTGTCTTAGTGTTAGTAAAAAAAAAAAGATGCAGACTTACTTAAGTGGAATTTAATACTGCAAAGACCAAACCTGACGTATTTTCTAAGTAAGATTAGGAAATGCTGTTACTAATTTACCCTATAGGCTCTAGCACGAAACCAGACGTTCTGACGCTGTCTCAATTGGGTTAAGTCGTGTCCTGTCGAAAAACTGTTAAATAATGAGGTTCTATCAATTGAGTTCCCCTTGAATGATAAACGATATAAACGTAAGGGGAACCATTGTCCTATCAATCTGTACTATCGAATCGAGTAAACGACATAAACGCGCCCTTCACACACCAATACAATTGTGAAATTTTGAGTATAATAATATATTACGGCGTGAGAAACGCTAAAGCTGCGTTTAAAACAAAAGAGCATTCGCTGTTCTATCCCCCGTTCTACGAAATCAACCAATCACGTTTTGTGTAACGATCGAATTTCGTAGAGTGGGGGGTTAGAATAGCGAATGCTCTTTTGGTTTGAACGCACCTTAATGTGATAGAGTTACATACTATGTACATCATTTTATACTCCAATATTCCGGCCACGGTAGCTTATTTTATATATTTTTATATACCTATGCTGCACCTATAGGTAGTATTTATTTTAATCTATTATTAGTAGGTACTGGTCGAAATAGAATTAGTAGATATTGTAATATCTTGAAACGTTGACAGAGGTCCCTACTAGAACTAAGTTTAATATTAATGTACGTTTTGATTACGCGCAACGATGGTACAATACTTTAACAATTCACAGTACCTATACATTAGTGCGGAAAAGACATCATGACATGATATTAAATTGTCTTATATTATAATGTCCTCTATTTGTTTATTTGTTTATTTGTTTAATAGATATCATACAACATTACAGCTTACGCCAATGCGTTGTTTGACAAAGTACATTAAAAACGAAACTAAGAAAATATAATGACATACATATAATTAATTAATATCCTCGCAGAACTTCAATAAACGGGGTTTCAAAGTGGATGGCTTCTCATGAAATAAGTCGCAGTAAGGTAAAGTAAGTTCTATTGTAAGTATTGGAGGGTTGAATACGTATACAATAAAGCGGCACCTTTGCATCGAGATAATCTGATCATACTTATCAGCCATGTTATGGATCTGCGATATCGATCGCAATAAAATTAGCATAAGGCGGTGCGCGTGCGACGCTATCGGATCTGATGACAGTTCTGCATCGTTCGCCTGCAGATTGACAGCCGTTGCGGCCCGACGATTCAATAGTACTCATAGTGATATTGATATCGTTTTTTCGTATTCAATTAGCTATGTTGAAATAATACGCTTATAATGTCCATTGGCGTTATGTGTAATACTAATAATCGAGTACGAGTCACGTGAAGGGTCCCGTATAAGTTAGTGTCACTTCGATCCCTTAGTCGACTTTTACGACACCCTTTTATGGGCATTTCCTCCTAATGCATCCATACGCATAGGTAGTTAATAAGAGAGGCTTAAGTCTAGCAGTTGACTGAAATAGGCTCACGATGATGATGATGTATACTTACATAGCAGTAACAGAAATAAATCGTATTTATCTTTTGGGTACAGAGTTTTAAAAAAGATACCTTATTTCGATTGAGACCCTATTTTCTAATTTCGTTATCAACCTGTTGGTGGTGTGTTGCTTTGTTTCTCGAATCGCTCTATCAAGGATCCCTTTGATCACAATCTAAATGACACAGATTCATATCAATAACTTAACCGTAATACATATTAGAGAGGGTATGGGTATCAGAAGTCAGAACCATAATTTATTTTGTTCAAAATAATATTCCGACAGTTTGTTGTTGGTCAGGTGACCTACAAAGTGATAGGTGACCGACGACATGCGACAGGTTCGATAGCGGTTCACCGCATGTCCTTGGCTTGCCCGGAACGTTTTGTTCCATGTCGCTAGGCTTGTATAATAATTATGTTAAAAACAGTTTGGCTCATTGTCCGTCGGAAAAACAAAATTGTCCACTCGGTGTTCAAAAGTTTACAGCTTGTATAAATCTACGCTACGATTGTATTGCATTTTGTCACCCTCTGTAGTCTAGTTTTATAGACTAGTGGCCCATGCTGAAAATAATATGGGTGATTTGAACCACCAGGTGACATATCTAAAACGATATAAGAGCATAAAATAATAAGATTCAGCACTATGCCGTCACTTGTAAGCTGTCCAACTGAGTGCAGGTGAGAATTTAAAAGTACAGGTAGAGTGAGTACGTTTTGGTACCACCGATAGATCCATGAAAAATAATAAGAAAATGCACAGTGCCGTAAAAAATTTGTGCGCCACAAAGTCGGTTTTTTTTCCGAAAATTACCAGGGTAAATTTGGCCATTTGATTTTGTACGGCATCTGTGTCATACTATTTCAATACTACTTCAGTAATCACGAGTCCCGACCGATGACCCGTTTTAACTGCGACTGACAAGCTACGACATCGTGATGCCAAGATCCAGTACTAAAGGTCCATAGCTTTGAATGACAATATATCCGAACTTAACCACTTTGAAACACCGGGACCTTTACATCAGGAATATTGCAGATAGTCTAAGGAGTCACTCATTTCATTTTTCTCCCGTGTTAAAGGCCACACACTGTATAACTACTCTTGCTCTAATAATGAGTTCTAGATCACGGAAGTAGCGAAAATATCTCGATGAAGTTGTCCGTATATATTCTACACACACGTTATATAATAAACCTGTGATCTCTCCTTCGTAGACACCATAACTTTCGAATCCAAAAATAACATTTCTAACATTATTTTTAGACGTGTTACATCATCAGTATCATCACAAACAATTCAAATATAATTGTTCGTCTTGTCTTCACGTTCACAAACGATTACAGATAATTATTAAGATAAGTGCCCCTTAGCCGATGTCGTGATGCCGGTATTACTTCACGCTGCGATGATCGGTCGGCGACGCCTTGACCTGTTCGGTGCGTGTGCGCATCCGGTCGATTAAACTATTCGGAGGGCCTAGTTACTTTAGACCACTAACGTAAATCACAAAGCTAAGAGAAATAAATATTTCGTCGGCTGACAAACAAAACTCAGGTATAAAAACTGTCTCTACTCTTAGCGATGTCGTATATGTCGAATCAGGACTGAGACGAGGATTTACATATTTCAAGTAGGTAGGTATTTGTTTCTTAGTGAGTTTTGGTTGTCAACCGACGATTTATGTATCTATTTGTTTACTAGTTACTTCTAGGTGGCACATGATTTGTTTAAGATTGTACCATGCCATTTTTTTGTGCGAACGATTTTAACTATGCATTCTAGACATCTAGACATCAAAATAAACAAAAAATATTATGAGACCTAATGTCGAATTCCACAAAAAAAATCTTTTTTTTTTTTGGCTTTTTAAATTCTTTATAATATTTCCAATACTTTTTATCGTAAGAACAATTTGTTTAAATATTTTAATTAAATGATTTTTTTAGGGACAGGTTTTCGTCAAGTTTACTCTTATTTTTGGATTGTCAGGCAAAAGGTGTGGTAATATTAGAACACATTGTGGTAGCATTGTAATCAAAAAGAAGTTTTATGACGAGTTACGTCGAAAAATTTATTTCGAAAAAAGGTTAATTATCTCTGGAACCAAGCCGAAACCAGGAAATTTATATAACATTAAATACTCTAAATATGGTCAGGAATTCAGCATTAAAATCTTTCGGAATGCTCACGAGCACCGTATATTTTTAACACAATTGAGAGATATACTCAATGACACATCGACGCGTAATGGATAACCATGAGTACACACTATTCCTACAAACTTATAAAGATACTAACTTTATAAAATAAAAATATGTAGGTAAAGCAAATCTAATTTCTAATATTCTTATATATTTTTGATGTTTATGAATATTGGGAATGACATATACCTACCATTGGTCAGATTATCGTCTTGGCTAAACTTAAAAAGGACTTCATAAACATATTATTTTCTACGTAGTTCTTTACACATTGATGGAAATATTATTGATGAGGTGAAAGTGCATCCACTCAATTGCTTTTGGTAACTGTGGTTACCAGCTGTCACTCTTATTTTACATTGGAATAAAACTCAACCAAAATTTCAAAGCAAATGAATGGGTATAGTCCAAATCAAAAATAGAATAAAATATTTGCCGTCATTCATCATCAGCATCACATCACATTAAAGTAGTGGGTAATTTTGCCTACGAATTACGAGCTATCATTAAACTTAAATCCTCTTCAACGGAGATCCTTATCACGTTCCGAACAATAAAGCACAGTTAACCTATGTGCACTCAAAAACGTAAATATGTATACGCTTTTTATCTTTATGCCGTTTATGTAAGATAAAACATGTATACATATATATTTTCTTTGACTATACACTTGAATTTATATCCTCATATTATACCAGCTTTGTTTGTAAACATTCTAATTGGAAGTAACTAGCAGGTAGAAAATTCTAAAACTTTCTAGAAATGCAAATTAAAATTATGCAAGTATTTTCACGCTCTTACTGTTTTATTGCAATTCTTATTACTTGAATAGGGTGTCTTGGGATAATTCCGAAAATCGCAGGAAGATCACTCGTAATTCTATCGTCTTAAGTGTCTCCTTTCGAAATTACCCGGCGTTTTTTGACATTTGGAATTATCCCGGTAGGTATTATAAAACCACGATTAGAAAAAATGGGATTCGAAAGTACTGTTAACACAACAGTGTATAAGTCAATCTACGATATACATATTTATAAATATATGAATATAATTATTTATGAATATATGAATATAGTTATATTCATATATTCATAGGCTAAGTGCAGAGATTTACAGACAACAGATTAATTAATCACTCACTATATATTCTATAAACAACTCTTTTCTTGGTAAATGTTGTGTCATTTGTTGTGTCAACAGTATAATAACGTTCGTTTTTGACAGAAAGATTCAAATGAAATGACAGGCTTCAGTCGCTTGATTCGATATTCCATAACTATGCGCAATTTATAATTACAATCTGAGAATTCATTTCTAGTATAGTATCTTTAGTGTAATAAATATTAAAATTGCTGTGGCATCTGCACCTTTAGCCTATCTTACTTTATTATTTTTATCATAAAGTCGCTGCTGTGCATGCAATGTCATACCTACATGTCATTAGCAAGTCTGCTCGTTGGCAATAATAACAAGAGGGAATTAGAAACGAAGACGAGCTTTCCATCCTGTACGATGGCAGTAGTTAGCTTAGCTAAGTTTCAGATTATAGGCACCATCCAAGATTATAGGTCATCATAGCGCTTTGCTGACTATTAGTTACCTACTTATTTACATATATAAATCTTCTCTGTAGAAACCTCTCAATTATGCCCCGGCCACGACATTGGTCTAAGGCGACCAGCGGTGAGCGAATCCATGAGTGGGATCAAGATGCCGATATGGGTACGAGAGGGAGCACCATACGTTTTCCGCTAAGCCGGTCGCCTTAGACCGATGTCGTGGCCGCGGCGTTAGGCTTACCTATATAGGTTTCATTGCAATGCATACAATTATCCCTAGTTATTCAGATAAAAGGGATTCTGGGGATATTAGTTAATTGTTTCTCTTAAATTTTTTAATAATCATCAAAAAGCACGTTGGGCCGGCAATCCAGAGGAAGCGGGTTCGAATCCCGTGACAAGCAGAGTCTTTCGCAGTTGATTTTTTCTATAGTAAGCACATCTGTTACGACATTGTGGGAATAATCATCAAATTAAAGAAAACGACTTCGAAGATCTCATCATCAGACCCCGACTTAGTGCCTACTAGGGCGTGCGAACCGGTTTTTATTTGTATGATATTACGATAACCAATTATTGACCGGTTTTTCCATACTTTCCAAAATTGGTTTGCATTCCCTAGTGCCAACGTGACCAATTCTGGGTTATACCCTTACGATAAAAAAAATTAAAATCTGTTCATGATTCTCCGAGACATCGAGTAGGTAACATACGAGTAGGTGCAGTCGAGGAATTTAATTTCCTACCCATTTCGTACCTTGTCACAGTGACAATCAATATGAAAGCTGCTAGGACTGTCATATTATAGCTACTATGACAAGGTACGAAATGGGTAGGAAATTAAATTCCTCGACCGTACGTACAAAAAAAATATGTAACCCGAATTGAGAAGAGTTTTTGAAGTCGTTTAAAAAGGTCATTGGGCATTTTGTTCGGGCATATGACCCACTGCGTACACAAACGAAATAGAGCTAGGAATGTAGGTAAATGTAAGTGCTACTGAGTGGTATGAGTCGCATTCTTGCAAGGCATGGGAGAATTGAGGAAAAAAATAAAAATGATTGTATAAACCTAATACTACTTACTATCGTGTTTTAGAGCACACATGAACCACACTTTTGCACAATGCTGACAGTCATAACGCTATTAGCGTTTTTTAGGCACCACCACAGTTCTAGCGAGCCTGGGATCCGCTTGGCAACCTAATCTTAAGATTTAACATAGCACTATTTTTTGTGGAAACGACTGCAATTTGACCTTCCAACCCAGAGGGAGAAACTAAGCCTTATTGAGATTAGAGACCGGTTTTCTCACGATGTTTTCTTCCCCCGAAAAGCTAGTTCTGAATACCTATCAAGTGACATTTCGTACATAAGTTCCGAAAGACCAACATCTGCTACGCACTACTACCAGTAGGTCACAACCGTTTACGCAATTATTTCGGATACAAAAAGTCGAATAACTTTTTTTTCCCGGTTGATACATATGGAAAAATTACATATTTAGATAAATGAGATTTAATTCTTTATTTTAAAGCTAGTTTGGTCTCTGTACGCGAAAAATCATAAAGCGGGTCAGAAACGCCCAATGACCTTTATCACTAACTCACGATTAAACCCCGACTACCCTTAAATAGATTACAACCCTGTTTACTTCGTGTTTATTAACTTTTTTTCATGGAAGCTTAAAGAAACGCTAATGGTAATTTTTGCCTACAGGATGAAATGGATGCCTGGACACCCGTCCTCACGAACATCGCGTTGCTCATCATCGCCTCCGTCCACTGCCTGGTCTGCATCGTCAGCATCTACCACCTCTCTAAGCGCGTGTGCCCCTGCTTCCGGCCCAAGCAGGCCTATGACCACAACCAGTTCGACCCGGGATTCAAGCCCTACGTCGTGCATATCGATGAGAAGAAAGATAAATTAGATAGAGATAGGGAACGGGAGAGGGAAAAGGGGCATGAGCTGTGCAAGGAGTTGGAAGGGAAACTGCAGGGAGAGACGATGAAGAAGAAAAAGGTTAGTTTCTTATGCATTGTCTTTATCCATCTATATTTCTACATTAACCCTTTACAGGGCACCGTTCTCAAAAACGACCCTTTATCTTTATTTTTTTCTTTTGTACAGAATTTTTTGTACTTTAGGATGGCATTGAGGCTTAAATTCGGGATTTTTTGAGTCCTGCCCGTTAAAGGGTTAAGGTTTATTTTTCACCTTACTTTAGGTACGGTCGAGTCGACGTTCATATTGATTGTCACAGTGACAATCAATATGAACGCTGCTAGGACTATCATATTATAGCTACTATGACAAGGTACGAAATGGGTAGGAAATTAAATTCCTCTACTGTACTTACTTTGCATATTAAATGACATACAACGCCGTAGTTTAGTTCATTCGATGATTTGCTTCTATTACAGTAAAGTTATGGTCTAGTGTAGCGAAATTCAATTAAGTACATGGCCAGTTTATCAATCCAAAACAGGAATGACTAATAGATTATTTATTAATATTTTAAGCCGTAATCCTAATAGCACCTACATAAATACGTATACTAAATGTTTGTAATTGGACCAATAAAAGCGTTACACAGTGAAGATGTTCAAAGTTTTCTTATCTAAAACCCTAAACAAGCAATCAATGTTTCAATCTTTGCAGCAAGTCGAGTCCCCTGAGTTTGGCAGCGCCAACAGCAAGGAGAAGCTAGTGTCACACTGGCTGGGGCGGCAGGCGCCAGCCCTGGCACCGGCGCCCGCGCAAGTGGCACCCAATCGCGGGCGCCGGGCGAGAGGCGTACGCAAGCGGCCGCCGCAACTGCTGCTGCTGCCTGCACATCCCGCTAGCACGGTGAGTACCTGGATGCTTAGCCAAGTTGCCAATCGCTAGCGCTTAGTAGCGAATCGTAGTTTTCCCTCTCTGTCACTCTTTCATATTGGTGCAACAAAGACAGCTGCCTTTCGCTTACGATTGACGTTTAAGCGTTAGCGATTGGCAACTTGTCTAAGCGCCCTGTTACGTTCTAGCAAGTAAAATC
>JALPQI010012586.1:0-26688 GCA_025490895.1 Thaumatotibia leucotreta | reverse complement strand
CTCCCAACAGCCGTAAAACATTCAAACATTTAGTAATTGTGAGCAATTCGTCCTAAAAGAAGATATAAAGTACCTACTTATTTATTAAGAACTCAAGATGGCGCCGCGAAAATTCAACCTCCTCGTATTAAATTCATTTTGTCAGGAAAATTTTCAGTTTCGGGTATAATTATCAGTGTTAAATGTTAATAACTACATAAATATCAAGTGTAAACGTTATCTCCCGTGTAACTTAAGACAGTATAAGTGTACATTGATTTAAATATGATTAGTGTGAATAGTGTGAGTGGATGAAAACAGTGCACTTTCATGGGACCATAACCCATATAATAGTTATACAAACATTACAATACTCAGTGGTAAACAGTTGACTGCCCAATAATAACTTTTTACTTCACAGTGATATAAAAGTAACCTCATAAATTAACCAACTTTTGTTTAAATTTGTAACTGCCGCCGAACCGACGCCAAAACCTGTCAAAAATATTAAGCGAGCATCACACTCTGTTATGATAATAAAATACCTAATTACGCCATCTAGTTGGACACTTGTAAACTAACTCTGATTTCATTTAGCGCCACCTATAAAACTTCTTGTGACCTTCAACTACGTCGGCCAGAAAGATAATTTGAACTTATTAGTTACTAGGTGGCAGCACGAGTCCAAAAATGTCAACCAAAGTACTAGAAAATATGATTCGCGAACTCTCGATATCCGTGAAGTCGCTTGTATGCAAAGTTGAAGATTTGGAAAATAAAATTATTGTTCAAAATGTAACGATTGCGAACCAAACCTGCCTCATTAAGCAACTAAAAGTTGAAAATGACCCAACTGTATTAAACGCACCCGCTGAGACGAAACTGCCGTCCTACTCACATGTGGCTGCTGCAGCAGCGCCCTCTATCCCTAATGCGGACTCCATAACTCCTGCAAATCCCGCTAAGATGCAAAGGCCTGTACGACAAGCCCGAATCAAAGCGGCCGAAGAGAAAGCTAAAAACAACGCAAGCAAGCTTAAAATCCCTTGTACTGACACTACTGACTCTGATGATAATATTGGCAAACAAGTAACTTCACAGTCGGCACCTGCAGAGGCTCCATCAAACAATAGCAGTGTAAGCTCTCATACTGTATCTAACATATCAGCTGGCCTGCAAAATACAGGCAAAAAGTCGGCTCTGGCCTCTGGCAAACAGAACTCGAACGGCCCTACCAGAATATTAAACTCGTATCTTTCTTCTACCGACCATCCGACCAATGATAATTCGACCAATGATAAAATGTGTAACCAGGATAATTCCGAGGATGGAAAGTACACGTCAAAGGACAAACGCTTCCAAAGGAAGCATAGGACCATTATTATCGGCGCCGGCAGCTTAGACGACGAGCTTAAGTCAGTAGAGCAAACCAAGTATATACAAGCCTGGTCGTTCAGACCGGAAACAACGACGGACAACGTGAGGAACTTCCTAAACAAAGTAGAAACATATGAACATTACTATATCCAGAAACGCGCCATTAGAACCAGCAGGCATGCGTCGTTTGTTATTGGTATTCCGGAAAGCCTATACGATAAGTTTAACTCGTCGGCGGTATGGCCCCCAGGCGTTCGATTCACCGAGTGGTTTCCCGTGCATCCCCGCCACCAGCGGGGACACCGCAGTGAGAATGATGACAATACCAACGGAACCAACGCTGCGCCCATCGAGCCCGCCGACCGTGTCGTACCCGCCGCGATCGCCGGACCCGCCGCGCTCACCGGACCCATCGTTGCCGCTGCCAACCCGGGGACGCCCGCCCCACCGGGCACGACGCAATAACTACATCGACAAACCCACAACTCGCCAGGCCGCTACCAAACGGCAACAACGACTCCAAATTGTATACCAAAACGTACGCGGACTGAAAACAAAAATGCCTACATGGAGACAAAACTTAGCCTTACTTGAAAGTGATTTAATAGCCGTAACAGAGAGTTTCCTCGATAACTCGGTAGAGGACGCAGAGTTAGCAGACCAGGGATGGAACGTGTTACGGCGAGACCGGGGAACGCCGTGCGGTGGAGTGTTGCTCGCCGCCCGCTCGCATATCACTATGCAACGCCGGCGCGACTTAGAAACGGATCACGGTGAAGATTTGTGGGCGTCGTTAACTATAAATGGACATAATATCTATATATGTGTCGTTTACGTTAAACCCAGTGCTACTGATAGTCAGTATATGGACTGGTTTAGTAAAGTAGAATCGGTCAGTAGTCAAATCGTTTGTCCCATTTTTATATTAGGCGACTTAAATTTAAAGAGTGCCTCAACTAATATTGTAAACTACTACCATTATTTCGTAAGTTTCTGCAGTGTGAAAGAGATGAATGATGTAGTCAACGATAAGGGGGGCATCCTGGACGTGGTTTTGGCGCAGGAGTCCGTCTGCAAGGTAAGTGTGTGTAGAGCAGGTATGAGCCTAGTGCCGCCGGACGTGTACCACCCACCATTAGATATAGATGTATCACTTATTTCTGCCCCTAAAATAAATGCTCAGGCACCTAGCAATATTACCACCGACTGCGACTGGAATTTTAAGAAAGGTGACTTTACGCGTTTATACGAATTGCTGAATTGTGAAAGTTGGCAGAATGTGTTCAATGAGACTGATTGTGTGAACAAAGCTACCGACTATTTCTATCAAACCCTGTACTCCCACATTAATGCGTGTATACCGAAAAGACGACGCCCAAAGGGACGAAGCAAAATATACCCCGTGTGGTTTACTGGCGATATTATTCTGGACTTGCGCAGAAAAACGAACCTGCACCGGCGATGGAAACGTACTAAAGACGAGGAAGTCGGCCAGGCATTCAACGATCTCCGAAATGAGCTAAAGGTACGTATAGCAAATGCATACGACTCACATGTCAAGGCCATCGAGAAGAATATTAAAGTTAACCCCCGCGATTTTTGGAAACATATTTCAAGCCTAAAGACTAAAGGCGGTATTGTACAGTCAGTCTCGTATCAAGGCGATACGCATAGTGGCGTGGAGGCGGCAAACGCTTTCGCCGACTACTTCAGTAGCGTGTTCCTTCCAAATAGCCCCAGTCTTAACGTAAATAATTTAGATTCCTCCCATGACAATGTAAGAACGCAAAGCCATTATACAAATGTACAAATCGGTATAATCTCCATAAAAGATGTCCGTGATGCCCTTAAAGTCCTTAAACCACACAGTGCCGTCGGCCCGGATGGAGTACCACCATATATTTTACGCGCCTGTGATAGCATCCTTGCCAAACCCTTATGTCATATTTTTAACCTCAGCCTTAGTAAAAATACCTACCCTTCTCTTTGGAAACTGTCCCGGGTCACACCAATACCTAAAACTGACGACAAAGTTAAAGTAGATGGATACAGGCCGATCGCAGTACTTAACTCTGCAGCTAAAACCTTTGAGACAATCCTTCACAAAGAAATATATCGCCAAATTGAACCCTACATCTCCGAAGCCCAGCACGCTTTTAGGTCAGGAAGATCCGCTAACAGTAATTTACTTATACATGTAGATTATATCAGCCAATGTCTCGATAGTGGTATACAAGCTGATGTCATTTACCTAGATTTCCGCAAAGCTTTCGACACAGTAGACAATGATGTACTTCTATTCAAGCTTAGGGATGTAGGATTCAATTCTAAATTATTGGCATTCTTTGCAGATTATCTTAAAGAAAGGACGCAATTTGTCAAGTTTGGCTCATACGTATCTTCCTCCTATCACACTCGTTCAGGTGTAAGTCAGGGGTCTAGCTTAGGTCCGTTGCTTTTCCTTATTATGGTTAATGACCTCGTGAAAGACCTTCAGAATGCAAAATGCCTGTTATATGCAGATGATCTCAAACTTATAATGGGTATAAAGCGAGAAACTGACTGTCTTTCACTGCAACGAGATCTAGACCGTATACATAGATGGAGCATTACGAACAAACTTTATTTCAATACCAGCAAATGCCAAGTAATGACATTCACTCGTCGCCAGTGTCCGATCAACTATGGCTACACAATGGAAGGACAACCTCTCTCTCGTGTAGTTACCGTCAAAGATCTAGGAGTAAAGTTCGATCGCGAGCTGACTTTTCACGAGCATATTACTACCCTTGCTAAAGAGTCATACCGAAGACTGGGATTCGTAATGAGAAACGTGAAGGACTTCAGCAATCTGAGCGTAATAAAACTACTATATACTGCTCTAGTAAGAAGCAAAATAGAAACTAGTGCTTGTGTTTGGAGCCCTAGCGAGGCCAAGTACAAACTGATGCTAGAAAAGGTACAGAAAGCGTTTCTACGCTTTCTGTATAAGAAATCTTATGGGTACTACCCATACATGTACCCAACACAGTTTTTACTTGGCGTCCTTGGCTTCAACTCACTCGAGGTTCGCAGGAGCAATGATCGTTTGATCACAGTGTGCAAGGTGCTGCGAAACAAAATAAACTGCATGGAACTGCACAACGTACTCAATACCATCATTGTTCCACCGAACAAGTCCCGCCGGCGTCCGTACCTGCAGCTGTCGGACGGCTCTGGCCCGCGTGCCACCTCTGCTCGCCGCCATTCGCCACTATGTGACATGATCACCTTGCTAAACGCACTCCTGCGAAGTGATGAACAGGTGGACATATACTGCGACAGTTGGCCTAAACTTTCGTCCAGATGCCTCGCCTATTGTGAAACGGTATGAATGTTGTGTGATCGAATGATGTTACTTATTAATTTTTATTTACTTGTTATACCTATATGTTTTACGAGAATACTAACTGATTTTACCTTGTGTAGCATAATGTCCTATTTGTAATGTTTTCCAAGTGTAACTGGTGTCTAACCGTTCTTGTGAATAAATAAATAATAAATAATAATAAATAATAATAATTATAAGCAATACCTACATTAACTAAGTATCTACCTAATTCTTGTGTTACCCTTAGATATCTACGAGTATTGCTATGACCTAGTTAGGTCACGTTTTAGAAAACCTTTTCATATATTATTAATTTATTACACAATAAAGACATAGACAATTATCATACTTACGTAGCTCAACAAAACTATGTATTTCATATAGTTTGACTGTGGTGGAAGGTCTATTATAATTAAATAATACTTATGTGAATACAAAATAAATAAACTGTCTCTTCCGTATAGTTGTCTATAATACTTCGGCATCACATAAAAAGGTTTATGAGCTATTTTATAGGACGTAGATCACGTAGAAGAAATGTATTTTAATTGCTTTTTAAAAACCTTGACTTATGAAAATAATGTAGGTATTATGATTTCTTGAGTTCACTTCAATTGTACTTGAGCTTATCGTCTGCAAAAGGGAGACTTGTTCTGAATACTACACTGCAATTGAATGCATTTTCCCACAAAATACGAATTATTTCCCCCACTCAGTGTCAAATCAACGCGCCCTACCAAAACAGAATTATAATAAACGAAAACGACAATGGACCTCAAGAAGCAAGAACAAATTAACCCTGCCACTGCCCGATCGAGTCACAAAAGAATCAATTAACGCGACAAGACAATTGCACCCGCGCCTCTCGACTGCACCTTGTGGGCTAGGGAGGGTTAGATTCGGTTGACACTTAAAAAAACAAATAATTATGTCAGACATAAATGCTGAAAATGTAGCTCTAATTCTCCAAATATTTTGCCAAAACTTATGCAACTTATGCATTACGAATAGTAACAGTATTAAAATGTTCCACAACTGTTTAATTAAGTAATTTAAAGTGAATACTAACACGCTGTCTAAAGTGTCTAAGTAGTTACAGTTTTGTCACTCAAACACCTACAGACTTCCGATTTTTTTCAAAATTCGACTATAAAAAAGACTATCTATTGTAAACAATTTTTAGGAATAGAATCTTGCTTTTTACTTGGAGTTTTTGAAGACCTAAGCTCAAAACAATGGCATATTTATTAGTAAATACATTCTATCAATTCTATTTCTAAAATATCAATTATGTCCAAGATCGTGTCAGTTCACATTCTAAAATGGGGATATTTTACTTATAAATCTATAATTTAAACTTTATAAACTGTAAAATACAATCCAATCTAAGTAATCTAACCAACACTCAACCTCAAGCCTCAACCTAATTAAACTTATCACTTTTTTCGCTATAATCTTGGGAGTTCTAACCACCTTGGCGACTACTTCCCTTTGACACGCAGATCAAAGCGTACGCGCTTCTATTAGCCCTGATTACGGCAGCACTTCACCCCCTTCACCCCCCGCGGGGGGTGGAATTGCACCCCGGCCCTCCCATTGTCTCGCGAAGGGTTAAGATGTTCTAGTGTCATTGCTAGTTTCATAAATTAGCTTTGATGCGTTGGTTTTTGTAAAGCTCATATGATTGTTGATGCTGTCTGATGATCCGGGGTTTGTGGTTACAAAGAGGGGTTATGTACTTGCGTTTGACGTGATTATGAACGATTGCCATTGCCTCTCTCTCGCCCTAGTCAATTCGTACGTAAGAGTGACAGGGAGCCAACACGTTCGTGGACTTGTGGTTCGCGGTAGACCAACTGTTTTCAATCATACTTCAGATTCTCGTAACATCGCAACGTAGAAGTAGATACAAATACAAAGCCTCATTTTCCATTCAAGTACTCTAGCTCTTCAAAGAGGTACTCAAAAATGAAGGTACCTCTTTAATGTAAGAGTTGGAAATCGAGCTTTACGCATGAGTACAGTGTGCAGTGATGTTTCTCAATTTATGAAGATGAAGATAAGGGTTGCGTTTTGCATGGCAGGAGTCGGGATGAAGGACTATTTGTGTGTTTTTATATGTTTTGCTATATGATTATGTTGGATAAATCAGTCACTTATACACAGATTTCTAAGGCTCAGTAGAGCTCTCTAACTATTATAATTTCTATGATTTTATAACAGAAACTGCACAATGCACATTGGTATAATATCATGAGTTATCAGTATGGTGATGATAATACTGATAACTGATATAGGTATCAAAAAAGTCGTAGGCATGATTTATGTATCTGTAGGCGTGCGACATATATTTTATCTATAAAAGGTGATTTTTGGGTCTTTTATCAGAAGTGTTTAATGATCTCTCGATCATGATTTGATATGATATTATAATGAAATAAGTAAGTAATTGATTCCCGATTGATACGTAGTTAATACAAAGGTATAAATATAATAATTATCTAACTCATAATTGCACGTAGTTTTATATAAAAATTTTTTTTCTTTCTAAATTAGGTAACACCTTATTCAAAATAAACAAGTCATTCTTTAAAATGACAAATTCGTGTGTATTGGTTCGTTTAATTGCATAACTAAGTCAAATTAGGAGATTATTTTCCGAATTCTTGATTGTCTCTATAGTGAAAGCTGCTTACTCTTATCAGTGAAGTTATTATTGATGTTCCTTTTCGTTCCCGTTGATCCTGCTTTCCTTTTTTTAATACAGAATATCTACTTATTTTTAAGTAAGGTATTTTGTTTAAATGAGATCCAACATATACATAGTAACACATTGAAAACGGCGCAGCATTTGGTCTCCAGTGGCTGTCCAACATCGACATTCGACATACCAAACCATTGCAATGCAATTTCCTATCTGCCAGTCTTCACTTCCGTACTGCAACAGAGGACCTACCACGAATCCTAAATCTCGCATCTGTCTCTGTTACTCCAGCTATAACGCAATGGGAGTGATAGAGACACGTGTTCGAAATTTACGACTGTCGATAATCGTGGTAGAGCCTGTGAAATGTCGTGTCAGCTATGTAGCTGGCAACATAGCAACAATGTGGCATATGTCTTAAATGGCAGTATGGAATCCGCCGTTGGATGTAATGGAGTATTCGGTGGCTATCTCTTATATCAATCTGAATTCAGAACGTCCGTATCCGTATGCATATCATGAGTTGCACAGTCAAAGTTACGTTAAGTTTTACACAATACGTAAAGCAAGGCCTGCTTTACGTAACGAGTAAAACCTATCGTTACCGAATTCGTGTCTCCTCTACCCAAAGGTTGTCTGGAAGAGATTGCTTTTTAGCGCTAAGGCAGCCTTTTGTGACCTCTATTTTTTGTATTTCTGTTGTTTTTGTGTAGGTACTTTTTTTTTATTACGTGTGAGATGTGTAATAAAGACTTTTTCATCACACTTGCTGGCTAAGCGCGCCATTGCTTGGATGCATAGCGGGAGTAATAGAAATGTCAGTACGTCATTTAATAACATTTCTTAAAACTTATTGTTTGACGACAAGAAAAAATCACCAATTATCACCATAACGGGGGGGGGGGGGGGAACGGACAAATCACGTGTAATTTTTTGTTACTCTCGAACTCTGCTGAACAGCATTATAGCCAGTAAAAAAATCTTCACTTTTTTATAAAAAACTCTTTTTAAATACTAAGTTTTAAAACTTCGTGAACATTTACCTCGTAATTGGCAAAAGAGTACGTATATTAAGTGTTATTAAAAGGACTACATAAGTAACATAAGTTGGAAAAAAATTACACGTCATATTGGCTAAGGGGGGGGGGTCCAGAAAATATCACCAAATATCACCATGGGGAATGGGGGGGGGGGGGGGGTCTAAAACAGGCCAAAATTTAATGACGTGATTAATGGACAAGCCCAACATATAATTCCACATTGTTGAAGGACCTGGAAAATCTCTAACTGCGCTAAATCGTTCCGCACTGTCTGCGTGTGCGCCTGTAAACGCGACGTTCGTTTGTTTGGATAACAGCATGGCCGGTAACTAGCTACATGATGGACTAATGGCCCTCTGTTTAATCTTAAAGTGCAATATATTTTGACGGCATTGACATACAGATTAATGTCTTGGGTACAGTAGTATTTTGTGTTATAAACATTTCACGCGCTATACCTAATACCTACTGGAAATAACCAAGCAAATTTCAAATATAAAATCATAACAAAAAGAAACGCCCCCGGGTGGGCTCGAACCACCAACCTTTCGGTTAACAGCCGAACGCGCTAACCAATTGCGCCACGGAGGCAGATGATCACTGATGCGAAATAGCGTAACTCAAGCTCTACGTAGTAGAATGGCGTAAGAATGAGATAGCCATATCATTAAATTGCTTACCTGAGAAACCTGTTTGAAGCTTTCAAATCCCCTTCACTTGTAAACAGCACACAAAGGACTCCGTGTTTAAAATTCCGTACAATTTAAAGCACGAAATTCTTGTTGTTGGAAAGCCATAGTTGGTCAGCAGTGTTTATTATGACTCGATTCAACGCCCGTTTGAGGTTATGTTGACAAGTTAAGTTTATTCGAAAGCGTATTTAGTAAATACATCGGTTTTGTTTGTTTAATTGTTGAAATAATAAACCAAACAACAGTCTTGTATTTGAGTAGCAAAGACCTTGAGGTTAAAATAGTGATTTTATGTGATAAAGTTGTTCTCGCGTTTGTTTTGGTTTTAAAAACAGTGTAGTGTGAGATTATTGCTATCGTTGATATTTAAACACTTGTGTAATCAAAACAACCTGTCTAATAAACACTTAAGTGATAACAGAGTGTTCTAAGTATTCGTTTTTGAATTTATAAGTGTAAATGGCGAATCGTGTCCCGGGTACTTGTTGTGCCGCGTCGGTGGAAAGGGCAGGCCTGCCGGGCCTTCTAAGAGACCTCCAGCGTTTATCCGAAGACCAAGATTCTGCCGACATCGTGTTCATTTTGGGAACTTCAGAGGAAAAAGTTTACGCACACAGAATCATCTTAGTAGCCAGGTAAAAAATGCAAAAGGAAATTCCCGTACCGGGAATCGAACCCGAGCCTCCTGGGTGAAAGCCAGGTATCCTAGCCACTAGACCATACGGGAGATAACTGCTGGGGCGAAATTAGGCTTCTTTTTCTTTTATTGAAACAATTTACTATTAGTTTTATGGTGTACTTACTTATTTTGTGAGCATTTCTCAAAAAAATGTACATTTGTCTTCAATATTGAAAAAAATTGGTAGGCTGGTAGAATCAATAATGCTGAGCAAGATCCACTACATTACCCAAAATATTTGTATGAAACGTTCCTTTTTTGTTACCAAGATTCCTACCGGTACATTTTTTGGGAAATGTGGTCAGCATCACTCTAGGTACAGCCTACCAATTTTTGTCAATATCGAAGACGTGATCCAAATATACATTTTTTTAATCGCACTTGGATTTGAAGTGCACACTTTTGCATTTTTGTGTTTGTACCTATTAGTCGAATAGCTAATACTGCATAACTGCACTGTCATAGTAAGTTAAAATTTTGACTCGGTTTCCAGAAAAAAAAGTAATATTCCGTAATTCTGGTTACACTCAAAGCATGATTTAGGTATTCACATTTCTCTGTTTCAAATGTAAATGCGCTCCGCAATGTGAAGACACTGTAATTTGCTCGATGAAGCTGAAGTTACCTAATGTGCTAAAGAGTAAACTGTTTTAATATTCATTATGGTTTTTGCATATTTCTCTTTCAAGACTTGCAATGCAAGTCAACAGAACAGTAACTTCAGTTCTTTAACAACCAGCGCCATCTGTAAGTGTGCGCTGGAAAATTAATCTTGCTATTCGACGCTAGATGGCGAACTACCTAGCAAACGAATAATTTACGTACTAAAAATTTACATTATTAATATTTTCTTCATTGTAGGTGTATTGTAAAAGTACTAATTATCATAAATACTAACTATTTTGTTAATTATGAAAATTAATTATAATAGTAGGACGTGCGATTAGTTAATTATACTCTCCTTTTGGCTGCGTTTGTTTCAAATTGCCAATTCGGTACCGCTTAAGTACCTACAACATTAAGATTTATGCGACTCACAACCAATATCGCCAACAATCGGTCAAGTTTGCAAAATCCTTCAATTTACATGCAAATGCGAGACATATGGTCCAGCGGGCGAACTACAATGAGGCAGCTCAAAAAAGACATAACACATGCAAACTAGTGCCCAGTGTGATTGGCGTTTACGTCATTTAGAATCCTATATGTATTGGGGAGCCTTTAGGAAAGGCGTAAGCGACAGATGAACTAAGGTCTTCCTGGTGTAGTGTGACACATATAGCTTTTGGGTATTTTGCTTCAACTTATGCGGAAACTTGGCCTGAATCTATTTGTTAAAACCAAATTGGAAAAATAACTCCGCTTTCAGAGTTCCATTGATATACGACCCGAGTTTTTCACAGAGATCATACTTTTTATTAGTTTCTCTATTAGATGGAAGTTCGAGATGTAAACAAGTTTTGTTAAGTTGAAGTTAACGTATGGCTGTTCAGAGTTTGTCAAAGGGGCATGGGCGTCGCTCTGTGTGGTTGTTTATGCTGGAGAAAAATATGAGATCTAGTGTGAATAAAAGAACACCCTAAAGCGGCGTCTAGAGTGGACCATAATACTTAGGTATTCGTTATCGTAGAGGGTTAAAAGAAAATCCAAACTCTAAAATAGGTATGTCACTGAATTCATTAACGACTTCTTTTGATTTAAATTTTAAATGAATTGACAGTATTTTTGTGAAATGGATCCTTTTTTTCATAATTGGGTCCAGCTAGTTATATTCAATGTTATTAGTGTTATTATAATTTATACCTACTTAATTACTGATCCCCTCAATTGCGATTTTATGAAACATAAATCTAAACACATCTTAACTTAAAAACACGCTTATACCTATAACCTTCCGTTGTACCTAAGCAATAAGAATCATATTTAACTCTGCTATTTCAGTACCTACCTATCTAATATTTTTTACAAATAACCTTTCGTTATGAATTAAGCGTTCCCATTCATTAGAGGACATTATTACTGCAAATACCAGCAGCAAACATGTGCGTATTATGTTATCCGATAATTAATTTAATTATCATGATAATTATATTGATTCTGCCAAAACCTGATTTGTGCAGATAGCTAGTAATTGCAGTAATAGGACAAATAAAAAGTAGGTATACTAATTTACCTATTCCTCAGCCATTTACAGTCCGTGTTAGAAAAACTTTCGATTTTATACCTGTCTCGCCTCGCCTCATATAGGTGAAAAAAGAGCAAGTGAGACAGGTAAAAAACAGATTTTTCTAACAGTTCACGGACTGTAGTACATCATTGCATATTATGCATACTCATTCGTGCGGATGAAGTCATCTGGTATCGAACTCAGCCCAATAGCTTACGTGTCTTCACTTTCCGAACATACCTGCACATCGGACGGGACATTACCGGCCGCAGCTGCAGCCTCGGAACTCCCGTGTGATTAATATTAAAACTCCGATCCGAGTTTGAGTACGCAGTGTTTTGAAAACAGTAGCACTACTAAAACCTTTGGTCCTCTTTTCCCTTTTGTATGGAAATTAGGTCTATTTTTAATTATTTTTAGAGCGTCAAATTCAAACAGGATTTATGTACATATAAATATTGGTCATTAGTAAACGATGTTTTTTTATAAACCCGTATTGAGCCAGCTTGACGGGAGGTTGCACCTGAAAATTTTCATCACACTAGCTGTCTAAGCGCGCCATTACTTGCATGCGTAGCGGGAGTAATAGAAAAGTGAATTCCCCTTGGGAGTAATAGAAATATCAGTACGTCATTTAATAATATTTTGTCTTAAAACTTTTTTGTCGACAAGTGTGATGAAAAACATTGTATGCATCACGGTCGGTAAACGGAATACTAACTCGAGTCATTAAAAGCCTAACATTCGTTAGTAATTCCGTATTTTTAACTCCCTTGATGCACAATGTACTATTTCATTTCTAGTGGACTGACTTTGCTACTGTAGCTGTACCATGAGATGACACGTAACGATTACGATAGAGTTTACAACTCTGCGCTCACTCCAATAAATCAGTGCGAGCCCGATAGAATGCTTTACGTAGTTATCGATCGAGCAAAACTCCGTGTGCATTCGTTAATTCGCAAACGAGCATTCGCTATTCTACTCCCCGCTCTACGTAATCAACGAATCACGTTTTGTGTAACGATCGAATTTCGTAGAGTGGGGGAATAGAATAGCGAATGCTCGTTTGGTTGAATGCACCTTAAGCTAATGGAGAACATTGCCATACATTGCACACGTTTAAATTTCGGGAAAAAATCCTGATTATTTCCAAACAGCACGTTTTTCTTCGAACTCTTTCGGAAGAAATCAAATAAAGTTTCCAATTTAATTAGCTCTAATTATCACTTACAAAATGGAAACGCGATATCATCGTAGAAAAGTCAATTAATATTGTTGGAACGATGGAAGGAGTGACAGTGAGAATGATTATTTCTTTAAAGACCTAAGAAAGTTTCATGAACGAGGGTTTTTTTGAAAACGTATGCCACTAGTTGGCGCCATTTAGCCGTAAGGTCCCACTAAGAAACACAATTATCTAGCTCCAAAGAAAAACTAACTAGAAGGTATTTAAATTTTTTTATATAATTTTATTAACTCATACAAAACATTTAAACACGAAACAATAGGCGCTCTGAGAATTTAGACTAGCTTCTGGACCTGACGCATCAGTGCTGCCGCCCTGGTGAACGTCATTTCAGAAAACCCTCATAAAATTGTTGGAACGCTCCTTCCATAGGAGTGACAGTGAGAATGATTATTTCTAAAAACCCAAAAAAAAACGAAAGTTTCATGAATTCTGGACACAACATGTTTTTTTTTCGACATTTTAAACTAGATACTTACGGCTACTGTTTAAGTGAGACTGTGGGTCGTCTAGGGCCCGATCAATCTTGCGAGCCTCAACTCAAGTCAACTCGATAAGCGCACAATTACGCCGGCGCGCGGCGTGTACTACCATCAATTTGCGTAACGCCGCTGCTTCATTAATTATTGTTTTTGACGCCAAATTGATTATTTATCTGTATTTATAGTTATACCAATACAATTAAGGTTTATAGAAACCGAAATTACTTTATTACTTAATTAAATTCAGGTCATTATGGACTTACCTATATTGGATCATAAATTGAATTAGGTAAAGTAGCTTGTTCTAATTATTTTAAAGGCCGCGAGCGTTAAGGGTATGTTTGCACCGGAAGCGTTAAGGAGCGGGTATTGTTGACTGTGGGTATTTTTATCAATTTGCTTAGATAGTAGTTTTTTTTTTAAGTTTATTTGATCGAGTATTTTACTATTACTATTGTAGTTTTTGAGGAATAGCCTCAATATCCATAGTCGCTTTAGGGTCACACTAGAACTATGCTCTAAAATTACCAGGACGGTAAATGCCAGTGCAATTCTTTATCCATTATCTAAACAATCATATTCTGATTTTGTCCACCCAGAAATGATTGAGCAGTCAAATTATGCTACAATTCTATTTATCCAGCCCCTACTTTCTATTTGCCAACTTTTCGAATTAGTATTATTAAGACATAGACGAATTGAGTTGCCAGTTGTTTTTCATCTTATTTGTCCATACTGAGAAAAAATATTTCATCAGTAACTATGGCTACCCTTAATTTGATGAAACGATAATAAACTTAATTTGATTTAACAATAACATTGATTTGTTTTAACTACAGAGTTTTGTAAGATATTGCTCAGTCGTGTGCCTGTAAGCTCTGAAATGGAATTCGAGATCAAAAATGTAAACAATCTATGACAATGACATGACATTATAAAGTCAATGTTAAAATGATATTCCAGGGGTATAAAACTTTTTAGTTTTTAACACCTTTATAAATTAATGTCGCATTTTGAGATGGATTTTATTTTATTTATTTGCACACTTACAAACTATCCTTACAGGTGCTAAACCTAAGACAATGCTTGATGTTTAGGTGTAGATACGCGAAAGTCAAAGTATGTTCGATACACAAGTATCACAATCATTAACATATTTTTGCGTTTTTTTGGACATGACTATAAAAACATACGGCTGAGTGTCCAGTAGTGTCCACGGTCCCTGATTACAATACAATACAATACAAATACTCTTTATTGCACACCTCAATAAATTAAAACAATTACAAAAAAAAAGTAGCGACTTAACTAGAGGTAGACAACAGGCGGTCTTATCGCTAAGCTACAAAAATAATACCTACAAAATTTGCTAGAATGATGTAAATAATCAAAATAATATATGTTTGAAAACCAATGTCGTGTTACTTTAATCTTTAAGATAGTCGGGGAACGAATTCCAGTCTTCATCTATAGTTACAATCGAATCAATTTTTGTAAAAAAATTAAAATTATAGATTTGTAGGTAAAAATACTAAAATCTGTTTTCAAGTACTTTGTAATGCCAAATTTTAGGAGTTTTTATGGATTCATAAAAGAGTCATTTGGAGCACCATCTTGTTTTGATTTTTTTCAGTGCATTATTATAACTGCGAACCAAATGTTTAAAACTTCTTATCATTGCCAGTAGTATAAATGAAACACCCTACATTTTATTAAAACTAGAGAAATATACGATTAAAAAAATATTGTATGATATTAAAAATTAGTAAAATATTTAAAAACTATACGTACCGTCAGTGACATGCATGTGCGCATTTTTTAAAAGTATTTCAATGATTTTAGATTACCCACCTCTCGCGATATTTTTTTTGTGGTGGTATCCCATTTGTTTACATTTTTGATCTCCAATTCGATTTCAGATCTTAGGTATCACCTGTATGTTCACATTTTTTTATTTGTAGCACAGATTAAGTACCCTTTAATATCTGCTTATAACTAGGTACCTGCACAAAATATTACTTCATTTAACAAACCTTTTGTTTTTAAATACACTTGTCAGTCCCACGCAAGCATAATAATATTATTATTATAGCAAAGCTCATACCAGTACCAATTCCCAGTTCAAACATTTAACATTCCAAGAAACGACTTGATACTATGTCCTTTTACTTCATGAAGCACATCACATACGTTTCATTACACCGGCACAACATCACTGTCTCTCTCTGACTCTATCGTGTGAAGGAGAAAGTGCATAACTGGGTTATGGATTAATGGGGAGGCGTAATGCGAAACCCTAGTTCTGAATATTGCTGAAATTCACCAGCGGCTGTTCCGTGAACTTCGAAATCCGCAAATTTCGAGGAGTTTTCTCTGCCACTCGCCTTCGTTGGTGTGAAAGAGACAAATTCTTGAATTTTACGAATTTCGAAGTTCACAGTAGTAACTAGGTCAGGTGAAATGAATAAAACCACGAGCTCGTTTTCCACCTCCACTCAAAGGCAATACACATTGATAATTGACATACGTAAAATGTAAGGAAAGAAAGTATGATAAACAAGGTGTCCATATACCAAAGTGTTCAAATCAATTAACAATCGCAACATTTATGTAATACTTACTATACTTAGTCCTACTTTTTGGATGAAAAATTACATTTTGATTGATTAAGCCGAATCAGCAATTCAGCACAAAACAGCTTTTTCTTTTAAGCCCCTTTAATTAAAAAACAACATATTAGTTGTCTCGTTCATGAAAATATCGCGTTTAGATTTAATATATCAGAGCAGCAAATCAGCCAATATTATCTGGCCAACTTTTAAATTTTGCATATACCGTCGCGTGGCCACATCTCAAACTAGATTTGTGTGGTAAAAGTGACCATATTTTCCTGCAATACGGCCACATCTTCCATTAAGTCGATTTTGAAATGCGTCCGTATAGCAGGCACGCGACGATATGTAGGTATTCTGTATAACGAGTGTTCGTACCGCAGATCGCAACTCCGCTGCCGGATGATTGGAGACTTAATTACATCTCGCCGAGTGATTAATGATTCGGAATTCCGTAACCGTAACTTGTGTAGGTACCGTGTTGCTGACACTAGTAGCTGAGACTACCGTAAAACGGGGTAAATAGGAATAGCGGGGTAAATAGGAATGTAGAGTAAACTAGTCTGTTAACCCATGACAAACAGTCCAGTTTTTCATATGTATTATTCTAAACTGGACTATTTGTCCTGGGCTAACAGACTAGTTTACTCTGCGTTCCTATTTACCCCGTCATTCCTATTTACCCCTTTTACGGTACTCTGGACTGGACGGTTTCCTTCGTCCGTGACATTGTATTTCAGTTTCATTGTACTTATTAGTTCACGAATTGTATTTCAGTTTTCAAACGTCTAAAATAAATAAATATCTTGGGACATCTTACGCAAATCGATCTAGTCCCACGGTAAGCACAATTAAGGTTTGTAAGTCACAAATATTTGTGATAATAAATACACAAATAATGCCCTCGCCAGGATTCGAAACCGGAACCTCCAGCTTCGTAGGCAGGGTCACCACAAACTACATATAATAGGCTACAGAGGCTGACAAGGAACAGCTGTCTAAACTAGTAGATGCATTACGATAAAAGTGCAAACAAATGAAGGTCGAAACGAGTGACGATAAATTAAAACACAAAGAGAGTGGTTAAAATGGTTCTCTAAATCATCTCCGAAAATTGTTTGTACGAATATTACATCGCAACCAATTTTTCGCATAAAGTCATTTCGCCGAAAGATCATGTTCCAATTGAATCTTATGAAATCGTTTCATTTCCCAACTAAATGGTTGGCAATCCTATCTTTGGGCTTGGTTTTTAATTGGAACTTTTTATAATACATATTTTCATGTGGTTTATGGTTTAGCTGGCATTTAGTTGACTAAATAATGATCAATGTTTTCGGGTATAGTTTGGGGTGAATTTTATATAGGTATGTTTATGTTTTTTTAATAACAGCTTACACGGGGTTTTATATTAATGTTGATAAACAATTAAAAGTCGGGTTCTAAATACATAGTACCTAATTTAGATGAAACTGATGAGGGAACGCAATGCCGAGGGAATAACAAAAGAGTCGGTTCTGGCACTAGCCGGCCGCTGCCGCGGCACGCTCGCTTCGCTCGCTCGGCTCGTGCGCTGTATGGTCACGGTTTCACCTAACACTCCTCGCTTCGCTCGTCGTCGTGACTAACAGGACTCTGTAAAATGTTTTTTTAACGGTATTTTTTTGTAGGCAAGTTCAGAAACATGCTAAACAACAACAGCAGGTAAAGTGCTGGTTAGTTAGTTTCTTGGTGGAGTCAGAAATCTGCATGTTTTGACTATGGTTCTTTTTAACTAATTAGTTTCATATTTGTCTAAGACAAGTACATGAGCAATCATAATTTTAAAGATCGGTTTAAATGTGTATTTTTTACTTAGTTCAAACACTGGTGAAACGTTATTCGTGTAATAGTTGCTAGGCCTAGTGAAAGGCTTGACAAACGATCAGTATGCTAAAAGTATTGTGTCATTACAATAATCCGTTTTATAATAATTCTGCCAAATGAAACGTTGTCATACAAAAATTTGCTAATTGTTGGTTGTCGAAGTGAACCATCGGCGAAATGTTGGTTGGCAAATGTAATTCGGACAAAAAAAGTTCGGAGAAAAGGCAGAACCCCGGTTAAAATCCACACGAGTTGTGAATTTCCTTTCCGCATGTAACGTACCGGTCCTGCGCCACCCGCATCCAGCGGACTCCTGTGACCTTCACCAGGTCATCGGTCCACCTTGTGGGGGGCCTACCCACGCTACGCCTTCCGGTACGTGGCCGCCACTCAAGAACCTTCCCGCCCCAACGGCCATCGGTTCTACGCGCAATGTGCCCCGCCCACTGCCATTTCAGTTTAGCGATTCGGAGAGCTATTTCGGTACGACGTTTTTCAGTACGTATGGTCCTCAGAAGTTTCCACCTGACAAGAAATGAACCAATTAATGATAATGGGATCCATGACACCACACTTTCATAAGTATCCTTACTTGAATTACTTTCAGTCATTTGACCTCTGTCATCGCCATTAGTCGCCATCTTAGCCCGTGTTTCCAGCTAATAATGGTTATGGTCTGCCAGTCATGGGCAAATTCACGAAGCCCCTAACCCTTTGACATCTCGTAATTATTACAGAAAAACCGACCAAGAGCATGTCGGGTCATGCTTAGTGTAGGGATCTCTAGTTATTCAAAAACAGCTGGGACGATTATGTTCGAAATAAGTATGTGCTTTTATTTTAAAGTATTTTATAAGCCCTATTCATGATTTTTTTCATATTTTTGGACCGTTCAATCAATACCAATCAAAAGTTAGATTCTCTGTAAAGTAAATATTCACTTAAGAAAAAAAAATCTTTTAGGACCCTTATTTTTCTAGTACTAACGGCCACTGAGCTGTCTGAGCTCCGGGCAGATTGACATGGCAAAACTATAATGCTTCCTACTTTTCTACGGAACTCTAAAAATTACCCAGGTACCTAGAAAAACTGTTACGACTTCGGAGGCTGGACGTTGAAGGACTGTTCAAGCGGTGTGCTATCTAATATGACATTTACATACGCTACAGCGCGCTTGCCACGTACCCGTGCACGACGTCATAGGGGCGATAGTTTTGACAGTTGAACGTAGTTATGCAAAAAGGAACCAGTTCACACGAATTTGTCATTTCAAAGATTGACTTGTTTATTTTGGTGTTAATTAGAATAAAAAAAATGTATGTGGGTTGATTCCGTTTTGCATAATTACGTCCAGTTCGAAAAAATTGATTTGACTGCCCGATATGACTGGCAAGTCTTCAATCATCATGCCTATTCAATAATTTCTGAGCAGGTCAACATTAGGTTGGTTGGATAGTGTGTTAGGGTAGCACTTAGTTAATAGCCCTTCTGGCCTTCGTCCTAAGACAAATGGGCTGATTGAGCGCGTTTTCAGGCCGTCGTAATGTTCACATCGCTTGACAAGAACAGCAACGTCTCGTTCATCTGAGACCGATCAGTGTGCTTAGACAAGTTGCCAATCGCTAACGCTTAATCGTCAATCGTAAACGAAAGGCAGCTAACTGTCTTTGTCGCACTAAGAAAGAGTGACAGAGAGGGAAAACTACGATACGCTACTAAGCGTTAGCGATTGGCAACTTGGCTAAGCATCCAGGGGGCCTACGATCTCTTAAATGCGATTCAGCTTAGGTTCGGCTTGTCACTTTTTGACAGGTATTCAATGGAACTGACACCATTGCGATTCAGATTAGGTCCTAAAGGTTAGAACTTAGGGGTACCACGTATCCATCCATCTACTAGTTAATGCGTACCTAGTTAGGTTTAGTTAGAACCTAAACTAAATTGCTATGTGTCAGTTCTATAGAAGGGTGAATATCTGAGCATTTCAACCGCCTAATTCTGGTGGCATCATTTGTGCCGAAGTTCCTAAACGTCTCAATGTTACACTTCGTCACTTGTGTAAGGTAACGTGCCTCCTGCTAATGACAAAGTAGCAGATTGTAACGAATAGAGACTTCGGCAAAAATGATGCCACCAAAATTAGGCGGTTGAAACGCTCAGATATTCACCTAGAATAATAACGCATTAAGATCATATTATGGTAGCCTCCACCTGTCCACCTCCAGTGAGCGGATTTAGATTGTTAGAAATTATTAAGTTTGTTATGAATGTTATGATGCCCAAAAATAGTGGTCAGCATTATGACAACCCGTTCAGAATCGTATTCTGATCAAGAGAAAAAGACGATCTATTTTTGTATGAGGCCGGTCTCCTGCGACCTTCATTAATTAGGTCATCAGTCCATCTTGTGGGGGCCTGCCTACGCTGCACACCTTCCGGTACGTGGCCGCCACTCCAGGACTTTCGACCTGAGCCATCGGTTCTACCCCCTCCACTGCCACTTCAGTTCAGCGATTCTGAGACCTATACCGGTTTCTTTGTTTCTCCTGCGAATGGTCTAATTTCTAATACATACGATCTCTCAGAGATACTCTACCTTACCTAGCAAACTCTCGCAATAGTTATCACCAATCGCACTTTGTACCTACTTTTAGCGACATTGAAGTCGGCGTAGTTCTCGTGTATTTTCCTTGCATATACAGCGTGATCCAAAGAATCTGTGATTTGACCGATTTCTGTATGTAAATACAAATCCCGAAAACCAAAGTCTTGTGTTTTGGTTTCCGAGAAGCGAATTCTCGTGTCTCGGTAAAACCAGTAACCACAAACAACAGTTCGGGAACATTTTGCGAATCAAGAGCGAAATTAAAGGGCACTGCTGCGTCACGCCGTGGTTAATTGTAATTTATTACTCTTGAATACAAATAATGGGCTGCTGACCTAAAACGATGACTTGATAATTTACAAATATTAGTTGGCATATAGGGACCAAAGAAAAATACCGAAGGTTACCAACGCTGGAGGTGGCATTTGAACCCATGTCCTTCGCGGCTGATGGCTAAACCACTCGGCCTATATTCTGGGGTATATGCAATCTGTATCTTAGCACATGATTGGTATGTCAGTATGTCGCCGCGAGATAGATTTTCCATATTTTACTAACTATATGAATAAAAGAGGGATGGATAGTCTATCTCGTGGCGATATATTTATTGTCGCACTAATCATGTGCTAAGCCTACTATTATAAGGCTAGGCGAGGCGCCTTAGACCATCTTTTCTACATTCTATTCTACCACTTTGTTGGCATGACTAATATGTACACCCGCCCGTGCCAAATTGCAATTTTCTAGGACTAACGGTCACTGAGGTATGCTACGGACAGACAGAGCACAGGCAAGATCGGGATATAAAGCCAAACTACAGCGTTCCTTGTTAACTACGGAACCCTAAAACATTGAAAATCGGTTCACGGTTCTCGGAGATATGAAGTCAAGTAACAATGAGTGAGTTTAGTAAAACGTCCCACTTTGTCGATTGCCATATAGCCGCTTTGTCAGTTTATTCATATGAAGATACAATACAAGGAAATCTCGTCTTTATAGTAAGCGACAAAGTGGGACGTTTTACTAAAAACTAACACCAATATACATATAAAAAAATCGAATTGAGAACTTTGTCCTCGTCATTTTTTGAAGTCGTTTAAAAAAACGATAACAATATATCGCCAATCCTCATTATATATTATAATCAAAAGAGAAGAAATATTTTTCACCCCTAACTGTGAGGTAGCTAAATAAGTTTTATATTAGTTGGAGTTCTTAGAACTTATATTACTTAGGTACAATAAAGACTGTAGTAGTTTTGCAAAGTTAAAACGATTAACGCCTTTGACAAAAACAAAGCACTGTCGCATTTATTTCCGCTCTACAAAGAAAACTCATTACTATTATTAGTGTTGTGCCGCTCTCAAACATTTTCTCAAGGAAATATTATTTTTACACTAAGTAGGCGGTCTCACGGCGAGCTACTAAGCTATGAACTATCGGCTATAAACACGAACAAAAGATACGCACTCCCGTGTAAAAAAAGAGACACGGCGATACTCGCCTGGTGGTGATAGCTGATGATAGCTGGATGAGTATCGCCGTCGTGTCTCTTTTATTTACACGGGAGTGCGTATCTTTTGTTCGTGTTTATAGCCGATAGTTCATAATATAGTAGCTCGCGGTGAAACCAGGCCTACTACCGCGAAAATCGAAATTCGTATTTCGAAGTTTTTTCTCTGTCACTCAAACGAAAGCGTGTTTAGTTAGAGTGAGAGAGACAAATACTCGAAATTTACGAATATCGTTTTTCGCGGTAGGGCCGCAGTGCCATACATGTTTCGATTCTAATAAATATGTATGGGCACATTAAGTACCTACCGAAGATTGGAGTCCGAAAATATATGTATTGACTGTCATCTAATCGCAAACCTATCAAATCAATATTAATATCTTATCTGGGTGCGTAGCCAAGATATGATGCCAATCTAGCTAACGCTTCTTAGAGGGAAACGAAACAAATTTTTTACACTAAAAATTACGTAAAATATTAACCCCCATTCCCCATTATTCATAAAAAATTACAATATCTATACCTACCTATATTCGTATAAATGTTCAAAAGTAAATAATATAGAATAATAAAAAAATATGGTGAAAGATGGCCATACCAAATTCGAGTTTCTTTTACGTGACGTTCGTGGTAATCTCATACAAAAAACGTGACGTAATGGATTTTTTTTGGGACTTTATTACTTATATCTTCGATTCAAATGCGCCCAGGCACGTTCAGATCTGTAAGATCAGTCAGTTTTTTTTTGGGAAAAGCCTAATAAATCATATACTAATACCAATTTTACGAACGTTTAAATGAATAACAGTAATAAAATAATATAAGGACCTTATTTTTATTTTATTCAAATTCAGATTACCTACCTAGTACATATTAACACAAAACGAATAAAGTTCAGGATTTGTTTCCGTGTTGCAATGGCATCCAATATTCCTTTTATTTGGTGGACAACTGGACATTCCAGGCACCTCACTACGCAACAACGAAAACGAGAAAAGTTTGGAAAAAACAATGCCGAATGGTGAAGTAGCGCCACCTATCGGGAGCAAACAAGCGACGGATAGCAATTACAACTCGGGCACGCGAAACGCTCGTTTGGGGTGACCAGGGATTCGGCTTTTTGTAGGTTTTTTGTATCTTAATGATTCTTCCGTAATGAGTAACAGCATGTTATAGAATCATTCCACTCGTAGAATATTGGATCCACAAGTAAATGACGGTTTTTAAATTTATACTAGCCTTTGAATATCACAAGAGCCATTTACACGAGATAAATTACGTGCGCCCCCAGATATTTTCTAAATACTAGTGTGTCGAATCGAAAAATGTCTGCTAGATTTATATGGGGTTGCTAGGGTTGGATCACATTCCAAGCACACGAAGTAAATAATGCTTTTCGGTTCACAGTTCGTTTTTGCTGGAACAGTTAACGTGGTCGGTTTCTATTATCACTCCATCAAATTTATTTGGCAGAAGATTGTTTCGTGTGTAACTGAGAATACGGAGGGCTGCCTAAAATAAGGGCGATATGAAAAAAAAAAATCCATGTGGTAATTCATACTACATCACATCGTTAGCCTATCACAGTCCACTGCTGGACGTAGGCCTCTCCTATTAACTATGCTTATAGATGCATTAGGAGGTAAATGGCCATAATTGCCACGCTGTGCAAGCGGATTGACGATCGCAGTAAGGTGTCCACTATGATGACGCTCTTGCCTATAATCAATTTTCTATGAAAGAATGGTCAGTGACACTTCAATCCCTTAGTCGACTCTTACCGAGGGAAGAGTTGAGGTGGTGACAGTTAAATGTATTCTTACTGCCGTCACCACACGGCCTTGTTAGTAATTATCGAGGTCGCTTCAATATGCGATTTTCAGCTCATCCAGGAATTTCCCGTTTCCCTATAAATCGTGGTCACATCTTTCTTCAACCCGCGTATAATAAATAGTAAACGAAACAATACAGCGTCGGGCGGGGCGACAAAACACACGAATTCAACTTTAATTATTAAACTTCACACGACAATGTGGCTTTGTGGCAAAAACAGGGCGGTTACTGTTGCAACCACTAGTTGCGAATATTCGTTCTGCTGTAAATGTAAAGTTTCCATATTCATACTATTTTGTAAGTTTGTTGGTTGGTGTTTAAGCTTTTTAACTTTGCAACATTGCAGACTACTCGTATCCTAATGTGTTAAACAAAATAACAAAGTTTAGTTACTATCAAACTTATGAAAACAATACCTACAGTACAGTAGTACAGTAGGTATTATTTTCATAAGTACAATACAAAAGTGGCAGTACCTACAAATACAATACAAAAGTCTGAAGCTCATAGTCAATGAAGTGACATTAGACATTAATAAAAAAGCTAATCAATAAGGTTCAAAAAGTTTTCACTTTATTATAATTATATGCCGATAGTATCACCTCGGACAGAAACCGGTGGATGCAGATTATTCGCTCCAGATGCAATACTGCTGGGTGCTTAGACAAGTTGACAATCGCTAACGCTTAATCTTAATTGTCAGCCTACGTAGCCTAGTTGGTAGTGACCCTGCCTACGAAGCTGGAGGTTCCGGGTTCGAATCCCGGCGAGGGCATTATTTGTGTATTTATTTATCACAAATATTTGTTCCTTGGTCATGGATGTCTATGTATATAAGTAGCTATACGTATTATATATATCGTCGCCTAGTACCCACATCACAAGCCTTAATTGAGCTTACCGTGGGACTAGGTTGATTTGTGTAAGATGATAAAATGATAAATGATAATGATGATTTATTATTTAAATATTTAATCGTCGATCGTAAACTAAAGGCAGCTGTCTTTGTCGTACTAATGTGAAGGAGTGACAGAGACGGAAAACTACGATACGCTACTAAGCGTTAGCGATTGGCATCCTGATCACGATCCTCAGACATGAGGGAACGACCAGAGAAAGAGTATCACCTCTGCTGCTACTACATATAGACTGTTCCAAGTAAAAAAATCAACTTTCTTAATTTCTTCCTAACGCCTACCTACATCAATTTGTGTTTCTGCGTATACTGGTTTCAAATAAGCTACGAATATGTACATTTTGTCTGTACTAAGGCCAGCCTGTATAATTAATTTAATTTCAGTTAACAGCGAGGGACACGACACATACCGTAATATAATATTTGCCGCTATGTTATAGCTTAGCTCACCCAATGGCTTAAATTTTATAAAACTCCACTTAGCTTTCCTGCTTCACATTTAGGGTATATTGACACTGGCGAACACGCTCGGCCTCCTAATAGTTGAGACATAATAGTATAATCGTAAAAAAACCTTGCCGTGTGGTGACGGCAGTAAGAATACATCTGTCACCACCCCAACTCCTCCTGCGGGTGTCGTAAGAGTCGACTAAGGGATTGAAGTGTCACTGACCATTCTACAAGATTGATGATGGGCAGCCGCGTCATCATAGTGGACACATTACTGCGATCATCGATCCGCTTGCCCAGCGTGGCGATTATGGGCATTTACCTCCTAACTTAAAATCTTTTGGAATGCTCGCGACCGGGCGCGCCGTATTTGTAAAAATAAAATTCCTAATTATCTTCTAAGCCTAAAATATTCTCGTAATCATCGTCAAAAGATTTTAACTATGCATTCTAGACATCAAAACAAACAAAAATTATTATGAGACCTAATGTCAAATACCACCAAAAAAAATTTTTTTTTCTCCTTTTTTTAGACTTTTTGCATACTTTTTAACATTTCCAGTACTTTTTATCACAATAACAATTTGTTAAAATTATTTATTTTAATATTTTTTTAGGGACAGGTTATTTCGTCAAGTTTATTCCCATTTTTTGATTGCCAGGCAAAAGGTGTAGTAATATTAAAACACATTGTGGTAGCATTGTAATCAAAAAGAAGTTTTATGACGAGTTACGTCGAAAAACTTATTTCGAAAAAAAGGTTGATTATCTCTGAAACCAAGCCGAATCCAGGAAATTCTAAATATGGCCAGGAATTGAACATTAAAATCTTTTGGAATGCTCGCGAGCATTCTGTATGTGCCATATCTACTTAAACAAATGTGTTTATTTCTTTAGTGTCCATCTTCTTGCTTTCTTAACTCATGACACAATGACACATTGATCCCAGAGGAAACATGCATATATTTTTTTTGTAGAGAATTCTATGTAGATTACTTTTGTACTAGAACGTTTTTTGCTACAAGCCACGGTTTACGAGTTATTTACGAAAATTAAAAATAAGGACCTTTACACCCCTCTCCCCCCGTTAGCTCCACCCCTAACCACCAGTACTTTTAGTACGTGGTTTAAAACACCATTCCCTACAACTATGC
>JALPQI010012585.1:0-36230 GCA_025490895.1 Thaumatotibia leucotreta | reverse complement strand
ATCAACAGGCTAGTATATTTGTGAAAGGTGAGGAATTGGAAATAGTTGAAAGTACAGTCTTTCTTGGTATAACACTAGACTCTAAGCTTCAGTGGGGTCCTCACATATCTAATCTCTCGAATAAACTGAGTTCTGCAGCTTTTGCAGTGAGCAAGATCCGTCAATTAACTGACGTCGATACAGCTCGGTTAGTATATTTTAGTTATTTTCATAGCATTATGTCGTATGGCATTTTATTATGGGGCAGTGCTGCCAATTCAGAGACTAACACTATTTTTGTTCTGCAGAAGAGGGCTATTCGAGCGATATATAAAATGAGCCCTAGAGACTCACTTAGAGATAAGTTTAAGGTTATTAATATAATGACATTGTATTCTCAATACATCTATGAGAATATTATGTATGTACATAAAAATATTATCAATTTTAGGAAAAATTGTGACATACATAATATTAATACTAGAAACAAACATAAGCTCGCAGTACCCGCCACTCGGCTCCATAAAATTAGGAAATCATTCATGGGTAATTGTGTAAGATTTTATAATAAACTTCCAGTAAATGTTACTGAATTTTCAGTCAACAAATTTAAGAATTTTGTAAAGCGTAAACTTATATCTAAAGCTTATTATAGTACACAAGACTACATGAATGATAAAACACCGTGGGAGTAATTTAGGATTTAATTATTAGTTTGTTAAAGTCATGACATTCAATTACGATAATTTACGCTTGGAGACCTTGTACATCTCCAAACGTGCATTATATAATGTTATTATTATATACCTATTCGGAGAGAACCCTTACTTCTCTTTAAATTATTACATATAAATGTTGAGACTTTTAGAGACTTTACATCTCTTGTTATTATTATTATATTTCAATTTGTTTAAAATCAATTTTATGTTTTTTTTTTAATGCATGTTAGTTGTAAGATGTACCATCATTGTTTGAAAAAAGAATTCCCGCCAAGTTTCTTACCGGTTCTTCTTGGGTCAGCGGTTTAGGGTTCGAACCGGATGTAGTTTTCATATCTAGACGATTCAAAAGAGTTTGTTGCTATTCCAATTTGAATAAAGAATTATTTGACTTTGACTTTGACTTTGACTACCAACTAGGCTATGGAGGCTGACGTAATAGTATTTAATTGAATATATTTTTGATCTATGCTTGTACAGTCGACGTCAAAGATATCGTTACGGTTTAAGTGTCAAAAATATGTTTACACAACTTTATTGCCCTGACATTAGGGTTGTGTATTATGTTTTTGGTACCTAAACCGTAACGATATCTTTGACGTCGACGGTACCACCAAAGATAAAACACCGAGTCCACCAATGGCTAATCATCACACACATCATCTGTGAGTGGTTGTCTGGAATCTGGAAGAAATCGCTCTTTAGCGATTGTGAGGTATGCAATAAAGAATATTGTATTGTGTTTTGTATTGTACATCACAATACATCAGACTACTGCTGGACAACGGTCTCTCCTTAACCTATGCGTAAATTGCCAGCATACTTAAGCGTCGATTGTAAAAAAATTGTACATAGTTTAACGTCATAAGTTAAATTTTGTGTAATAACTATTGGTAAAAAAAAACCGGCCAAGTACGAGTCGGACTCGCTCGCGAAGGGTTCCGTACCATTATCATTAAAAATACAATTAAATCAACCTATCTCAAAAACTATAATAGATAATTTAATCAAACCAAAAATCGTTGATTGAGTTTATTAATATGCAATGCATACCATATTTTTTTTTACAATTGTATACCACATAGTTTAAAAAATAGAGGGGGGGGACACATTTTTCAGACTTTGACAGCTGATATCTCGAAAACGATTTGCTTAAATAAAAATGAGATTTATAAACCTTCGTATCATTTTCAAAGATCTTTCTATTAATACCCCACACGCTTATATACAACTAAAAATTTTTTCTATCCCTCAGTTACATGTATGGAACGCCCCACCCACCCCAGTGGTTTTTTTTCAATTTATTATCATATTCCTGTAGCGGTTTATACAACACATATCCTTTCCAAATTTCGTTACTGTAGCATTTGCAGTTTCCGAGTAAATCGGCTGTGACAGACGGACATGACCATACGTCGCACTCCAGCGGGCAGTTTGGTGGCATGTCAAAATGATAGATAAGGTTCACAAATACATCAATTCATTTTCAAATAAGCAGAAGTATTTGTACTTAGTATTTGGTACCTAGTATTTATAATGTACAATTCTAAATATATTAGAAACGAAAGTAGTACGTTAGTAACGTAATATTTTTTAGTATTCATTCAATTTTAAATAAAAATACAATTGACTAGTATGTAAAATATTTAATTTTCTTAAGTAGATATGTTATGCGAATATATTATTAATGTTTTTTCTAAATTGCCGGCGGTCAACGGTCAATGAAGTGTGTTTTGGTTAACATTATTTGTAGTCTCAACCTCTTCGTTTTGAATTAGACTATTTATCATTTTTAGTGTCGATTCCCGGGATTCGATTTTAAGACAATTTGTAATTTCAGATATACTTGTTTTCCTTTAACCCTTTGCAACCGAAAAGTCGCGATTTGCTAACTTAATAATGAACTCTATTGACTTTTTTTTAAATTGACATTGGCAAATTCGAATTTTGCAAAAATTGTATGTTATTTTTTATCTCGGAGAAATGTGTAATTGTGTATTAATAAACTTCTCTCCCTCTTCTACGCTTTTTTCGCTTCTTTTCAACGAATTCAAATAAACTGTTAGAAATACTAATTACATTTTAATACTCGTAAGTTAAGATTTTTTTTGTAAACCTTACGTTGCCACAAAACTGCCCGCTAGAGTGCGACGTATGGACATGACGAATCTATAAGGATTCCGTTTTTGACATTTTGGCTACAAATTGAAATTTTTTATGAGCAGTCAATAATACGAACTTATTTGCTCCCTTATGCTACTGCCGTAGGTTTTTGAACAGAGTATATAACATGTCATGGTTTGTATGACCAACTTCCGCGATTTTTGTTTTCAATAAGACCTTGACTATGTACTTTTTTTTACAATCGTCATAATCATCATCATCTCAGATATAAGACGTCCCCTGCTGAACATAGGCCTTCCCTCTGGACCTCCACGTGTACCGGTTAGATGCAACCTGCATCCAGCGTGTCCTGGCGACCTTCATAATGTTTGTCCATCTTGTGGGTGGATGTCCTACGTTGCGTTTGCGTACTTTTGCGTTTTTTACAATCGACCCTTGTATTTTATCGACATTCAAATTGTCCCAGCACTAGCAATACTGAATAAGCCTATCTCACTGGGAAGATAAAGCACTTGCGAATTTCAGAGGAAGACAGGGCCGTCAGTTTCCACATTATTTCAATTTGTGTAGATTTCAAAATGAAAGTAGAATGTAATACATGAAGTTTATATTTCTGAACAAAATTTGCATGTCGGATGACGACAGGATACCTACTTCCGAAACCGTGTTGTACCTATTATCTGTACTTGTATATCTGAGTGTCCTTAGCAAATAAAAATATCTTTATCTTTATCTTTTAACATGTTGTAAATACAATAATAAACGTGAGCGTGCTGTGGCTTATTTCACCATCATTACAAGTGTGAATTGTAAAATATTACTGTTACTGACGTCAAAGGCATCCGTAGACTACAGCTACCGCTTACTATCGAACGGTCCATATGCTTGTTTGCCACCAACATAAAATTATTACTAATAACGTCATTATATCGCTAATAAACTACTTTTTATTTTCCGGAACCAGTGACAATTGTCGCGAGGCTTAGTACAATTTTTATTAAATCTTGACATGAGGTTCGTCATTACCATACGTCGCACTCCAGCGGGCAGTTTGGTGGCATGTCAAAATGATAGATAAGGTTCACAAATACATCAATTCATTTTCAAATAAGCAGAAGTATTTGTACTTAGTATTTGGTACCTAGTATTTATAATGTACAATTCTAAATATATTAGAAACGAAAGTAGTACGTTAGTAACGTAATATTTTTTAGTATTCATTCAATTTTAAATAAAAATACAATTGACTAGTATGTAAAATATTTAATTTTCTTAAGTAGATATGTTATGCGAATATATTATTAATGTTTTTTCTAAATTGCCGGCGGTCAACGGTCAATGAAGTGTGTTTTGGTTAACATTATTTGTAGTCTCAACCTCTTCGTTTTGAATTAGACTATTTATCATTTTTAGTGTCGATTCCCGGGATTCGATTTTAAGACAATTTGTAATTTCAGATATACTTGTTTTCCTTTAACCCTTTGCAACCGAAAAGTCGCGATTTGCTAACTTAATAATGAACTCTATTGACTTTTTTTTAAATTGACATTGGCAAATTCGAATTTTGCAAAAATTGTATGTTATTTTTTATCTCGGAGAAATGTGTAATTGTGTATTAATAAACTTCTCTCCCTCTTCTACGCTTTTTTCGCTTCTTTTCAACGAATTCAAATAAACTGTTAGAAATACTAATTACATTTTAATACTCGTAAGTTAAGATTTTTTTTGTAAACCTTACGTTGCCACAAAACTGCCCGCTAGAGTGCGACGTATGGACATGACGAATCTATAAGGATTCCGTTTTTGACATTTTGGCTACAAATTGAAATTTTTTATGAGCAGTCAATAATACGAACTTATTTGCTCCCTTATGCTACTGCCGTAGGTTTTTGAACAGAGTATATAACATGTCATGGTTTGTATGACCAACTTCCGCGATTTTTGTTTTCAATAAGACCTTGACTATGTACTTTTTTTTACAATCGTCATAATCATCATCATCTCAGATATAAGACGTCCCCTGCTGAACATAGGCCTTCCCTCTGGACCTCCACGTGTACCGGTTAGATGCAACCTGCATCCAGCGTGTCCTGGCGACCTTCATAATGTTTGTCCATCTTGTGGGTGGATGTCCTACGTTGCGTTTGCGTACTTTTGCGTTTTTTACAATCGACCCTTGTATTTTATCGACATTCAAATTGTCCCAGCACTAGCAATACTGAATAAGCCTATCTCACTGGGAAGATAAAGCACTTGCGAATTTCAGAGGTAGACAGGGCCGTCAGTTTCCACATTATTTCAATTTGTGTAGATTTCAAAATGAAAGAAGAATGTAATATATGAAGTTTAGTTTACAATTTATATTTCTGAACAAAATTTGCATGTCGGATGACTACAGGATACCTACTTCCGAAACCGTGTTGTACCTACTATCTGTACTTGTATAATATATCTGTGTGTCCTTAGCAAATAAAAATAACTTTATCTTTATCTTTTAACATGTTATAAATACAATAATAAACGTGAGCGTGCTGTGGCCTATTTCACCATAATTACAAGTGTGACAATTGTAAAATATTACTGTTACTGACGTCACAGGCCTCCGTAGGCTACGGCTACCGCTTACTATCGGACGGTCCATATGCTTGTTTGCCACCAACATAAAATTATTACTAATAACGTCATTATAATCGTTAATAAACTACTTTTTATTTTCCAAAACCCGTGACAATTGTCGCGAGGCTTCATCATCATCATCATCAGCCTATGATAGTCCACTGCTGGACGTAGGCCTCTCCCATTAACTATGTGTATAGACGCATTAGGAGGTAAATGCCCATAATCGCCACGATTAAAATCTTTTTCAAATAATGATCAGTGACACTTCAATCCCTTAGTCGATTCTTACGACACCCGCAGGAGGAGTTGGGGTGGTGACAAATGTATTCTTACTGCTGTCACCATACGGCTATCGTAATCACAACTGTGAAATTACGCTTGGCCTATTTAAAACAGAAAACCCAAATGTTTCTACATATTTCAGTAATTTAACTACAAGCCTACACCACTTAACTAAATGACACGTTGTTTCTCATTTCCAAAAGGGCGTATGGCACGTAAAGACCATATAAACATACGTCATTTTGTCAAAAAGTAGTATTTTCTATGCAAATTGTTCAGCGTTGAAATAATTCGATTCTGTAGACTTGTAGAGCACGTATTTTCTAGACAAGATAAACATTTTGAAGTGTTTCGATGCTCAAAGCTTTGAAATTGAATATGTATGACGTTATGTATGGACGAGATGAATGTGTGAATGAAATATCAAGTGTTATAAAATAAAACGATTTCTAAATCGCGTGAGAATTTTTCATAGCAAATAAGTTTTTGTAAGTATCGTGATCACTATTTGTGATACTGAGCTAAATAAATATCAATAACAATAACTGCGTCAAATATCGTGCTTAGTCAAATATCGACATCCATACAAACAATTTTTGATTTAGGTATGTATTGATCAAGCTTATTTTCTTTTCCTAGTAGTTCTACTTCTTTTCCAGATATCAGGTTATTTAAGATTTATAAAGTTGACGCGAACGTGATAATTCAACAAATTCTGATAATGTATTGTGAATAACTTCGCCTTGAGGATGTAAAAGTAATCTTAAAAGTGCACTTTTAACTTTTGTACAACCCTCATGTTGGGTTTTTGGCTTTGACTTTTGTTTTATTTGTATGGACATCAGTAGAAATGTCGATATCTAATCAAGCACTAGTGAAATAGTAGATTGTGTCACAAGGGATCAAAATGGTATATTTAGAATAGAAAAGAATACAAAATAATTTATTCGTGACACACATTACATCAGCTATCTTACCCCCAAACAGAATCCATGCAATGGTACGCGTAACTGTTTTGTTACAAACTCAAAGCTTCGTTAAAAATATTAAACCAGCGTTTAAATGAATCCCACGTTTAGTTAATCAGCGATAACGGCGCAATTGTCGTTAAACGGCCCGTTAGTGTCCCGTTAAATTTAACGGACGTACTTGTTCATACAAATTAACGGATTGCCATTCACGAAGGGAGTTATTAATGGAACACGAACGGATTTTGTAATTGGCAACATTTAGTTAGCATGTTGAAATGAATAAATTAATTTGTAAATCACCGTTCTGAATAATAACTCATGTTTAATACTTCCAATTAGGAAATGAATTATTCAGACTTTTATTTCGTAAATGTAGCTTAGTTGTTACTTCATCATCATCATTTCAATCATAAGACATGCACAGCTGCACATAAGCATAAGTTTACGTGAAAATTACTTACTATGTAAATGTATTCCTGTACTAGCGTTGAAAATTTTCGGATGACATCCCGTTTCCTTCCGAACAGCTCGTTTTTTGGTTTCTTTCCAAATAGCTAATCTTGGATTTTTTCGGAAAAATCAATAAAAAGTTTCCACTTTAATATTCAACTTTAAACCATTGAGAATTAGATCTGATTTTCACTTATACCAAGATGATTCGTAATCTTAGGTTTAACTAAGTGTTTAAAAACGTCACAATATGTTTGCACCTTTAAATTAAGGTTACACTACTGTGTAAATTATCGCATGCTACTCGTATATTAATTTTATAGTTTTGGTGTAAACATAAATTGGTATACCACATAACGAAATTTAAAAAAATTACGCGATGTCGTCGAGGAAACGTCAATTGAAATAGATGGCACGGAGTGACAGTTACATTGATTATGTCTGTTAAAACCTGAAAAAAAAAACGGAACAAAACTAAATTTTCATAATATACATAGTTCCCAAAAAATCATCATATTTTTTTTGACATTTTCAACGCTAACTTGCACACGATTGTGCATATGTTCACCCTTAATAATCACGAAATAAATAATTTATAACCAACTTCAATCGATATCTAAAAGATCCATCAGACCCCGATTTGGATCCTTGTGTACCACGTTATAGACGCTCAATTAAAAATAATTTGGAAATCGTTTCCCAATTGGAGATTACAGTCAAAGTAAGAAACGATACGTACAAAAAAAACTGTCATTGAGAAACTCCTTTTTTTTTTAAAGCGGGTTGAAAAAGTACTTCCTGAGCATATACTATTACTGCAAATACCAGCTGCACAAATCAGGTTTTGGCAGAATCAATTTAATTATCATGACAGTTAAATTAATTATCGAATAACATATAATATGTGCACATATAGCTGGTATTTGCAGTAATAGGACGATATACGTTCTAAAATTACTAGGCACTATTAGACGTCTAAGCGGGTACTGAGATGACGTCACACGCTCTAGGACCCTAATCCGGATTACCCTGAGAGTTCTGACGTCACAACACTTTAGCTGAAATAAACAATGCAAGTTTAAAGAGCTTCAAGCTGGGACTTAAAGAGAATGAAAACATTCACGAAAACATAAAAATACTGAGCATTTGAACAAGGTCTGCGGAGTGGTGACTGTAGTAAGAATACATTTGTCACCACCCCAACTATTCCAGTGGGTGTCGTAAGAGTCAACTATGGGATTGAAGTGTCACTAAGCATTAAATTTACATAAAAAATATTTTGGGACATTTTTACGCAAATTAACGTACTTAGTCTTTTTTTTGGTGTCACAGGGGAGAAGTACGTTGCGTTATGCACCGTCACCCCCAGAATAGTCCTACGGTAAGTACAATTAAGACCTGGGATGTGGGTACCAAGCGACAATATATACATTATATAAATACTCTAATTTGTGAGCCGTGTGGTGACGGCAGTAAGAATACATTTGTCACCACCCCAACTCTTCCCGCGGGAGTCGTAAGAGTTGACTAAGGGATTGAATTAGTGTCACTAACCTAACCATTCTTTGATTTGATTGATGTCGGGCAGCAGCGTCATCATAGTGGACACATTACTGCGATCGCCAATCCGCATGCCCAGCGTGGTGATTATGGGCATTTACCTCCTAATGCGTCTAAGCTATGATAAACAATCTATGACAATGACATGACATTATAAAGTCAATGTTAATGTGACATTCCAGGGGTATTTAACTTTTTATTTTTTAATACCTTTATAAATAATTAACGTCGCATTTTGAGATGGGTTATTTATTTTATTTATTTGCACACTTACAATCTATCCTTACAGGTGCTAAACCGAACCAATGCTTGATGTTTAGGTGTAGATACGCGAAAGTCAAAGTATGTTTGATACACAAGTATCACAATCATTAACATATTTTTAACATAGGCTGAGTGTCCACGTTTCCTGATTACAAAAATAATACCTAGAAAATTAGCTAGAATGATGTAAATAATCAACATAATCAATGTTTGAAAACCAATGTCGTGTTACTTTAATCTTTCGGATTGTCGGGGAACGAATTCCAGTCTTCATATATAGTTACAATCGAATTCATTTCTATAAAAAAATTGAAATGATTGATTTGTAGGTAAAAATGCTAAAATCTGTATTCATGTACTTTGTAATGCAAAATTTTAGGAGTTTTTATGAATTCATAAAAGAGTCATTTGGAGCACCATCTTGTTTTAATTTTTTTCAGTCCATTGTTATAACTGCGAACCAAATGTTTAAAACTTCTTATCATTGCCAGTAGTATAAATTAAACCCCCTACATTTTACTATGACCAGGCAAATATATCATTAAAAAAATAATGTATGGTATTAAAAATTAGTAAAATATTTAAAAACTATACGTACCGTCAGTGACTATAAATGCGCATCTTTTAAAAGTATTTCAATGATTTTAGATTACCCACCTCTCGCGATTATGTTATTGTGGTGGTATCCCATTTGTTTACATTTTGAGTGCCAGCAGTGGACTGAGATAGGCTGATGATGTGATGTGAAATACTCAAATACATAGACAGCCATGACGAAGACACAAAATATTTGTGATAAATAAATACGGGATTCGAACCCGGAACCTCCAGCTTTGTAGGCAGGGTCAATATAACTAGGCTACGGAGGCTGCCAAAATGGTATACATTATTTTCGTCTTCTACGAGTACTGATACTACACGGAATACCTACGGCAGACTAAAGATTAGCGTGGAAAATTTCCGGATATAAATCCCGTTTTTTTCCAAACAGTTCTTTTTTTCCCGATTTTTTTTCGGAAAAATCAATGAAAGTTTCCACTGTAATTTTCAGCTCTAAACCAATGTAAATTAGGTCTAATTTTCACTTATACCAGGAGAACGCGATGTTATCGAGGAAAAGTCAATTGAAATAGATGGTAAGGAGTGACAGTGACATTCATCATCATCATCATCATCATCAAAATATCAGCCGAAAGACGTTCACTGCTGCTGAACATAGGCCTCCCCCTAAGATGGCCAAAATGACCGGTCCTGTGGCACCCGAATTCAGCGGACTCCTGCGACCTTCACCAGATCAGGCCTACCCACGCACCTTCCGGTACGTGGCTGCCACTCGAAAACCTTCGAGAATTGGTTCTACGCGCAATGTGCCTCGCTACTTTAGTTCTGCTGCGGATGGTCTCATTTCATCCGATCCCACAGAGAGACTCCTAGCATAGCCCTCTCCATGATTATTTCTGTAAAAACCCGAAATAAACGAAAAAAAACGTTTTCATACAATTCCGAAAAAAAGCATTTGATTTTTTCCGACATTTTCAATACTAATAAAGATAGTAGATTCTCTCTACAAATGAGTGGGAATACAGATGTTCCATTAATCCACGGTAATTATCATCTGACAAGGGTGAGGCCACGCTGACAGCGGATATACTTACATAAGGATAAAAGCGGAAGATAATCTATCCTATTATGCCATTTCAGTGATGCTCGATTTCAACAAACTATCGAAGAATAACATTTTATTCTTGAATACTACTACTACTAAAGGATGATCCACAAATAACGCAAGATTTGTAATCGATGAAAAATATTAATTTTTGTTTGATTTTTTATTTCTTGATTTAATCATAAAGTACAAAAAATAGGGTTAGTATGGTAAAGCATACAGAGAAATTACTTCGAATGCTTTGTTGTGACATAGCACTCCTTTGTTCAAATTTTCTATGAAATTTGCTTAAATATGGGTGAATTTCGTTACTGCAGTGTGGAATCCCCTCTTTCAAACCATGGGCGATCGAGAGCTTAAAAATAAACATTAATGTTAAATAGCAATATTTGGGATTCACTGAAATGAAGGGAAAACGGCCAGAAAATGGGGTTAAATCCGTTTTTCGTCAAGGAGACCAGAGCTGCAGGGCGATTTGCAATTATAATACTTAATCCTATTCTGTGTACTTTATATGTCAGGGGAAAAAATGGAAACGTCAAAAAAGTATGCTTCTTCATTAAATTTAAGTCTTGCGTTATTTTTGGGACACCCTTTATAACCCCATTCTGCCTGCTGGGCAAAGGCATCCCCCCCTCTTCTTCCATTCATCCCGGTTCTGTGCTATATCTGGCCAGTCACTTAAAAAGGAGTCCAAGTTATCCCGCCATCGCCTGCGGGGTCTGCCGGGTCCTCGCTTTGAGTTATGGGGCACCCACACCGTTGATGTCTTGGCCCATAAATGGTCCGGCCTGACAGACATGACCAGCCCAGTCCCACTTCAGCTTGGCCGCTCTTGAACTACTATACGAGTAAGCCCATTCTGTCCCACTGCTGGGAAAAGGCCTCCCCCCTCTCCTTCCATTTATCCCGGTTATGTGCTATATCTGACCAATCACTGAAAAAGGAGTCCAATTAACCCAGCCATCGCCTACGTGATCTGCCGGGTCCTCGCTTTGAGTTGTGTGGCACCCACACCTTGATGTCTTGGCCCATAAATCGTCCGGCAGACATGACCAGCCCAGTTCCACTTTAGCTTGGCCGCTCTAGTCAAGTCAAGTCAAAAGCTCTTGAACTACTATAAACCCATTCTGTCCCACTGCTGGGCAAAGGCCTTCCCCTCTTCTTCCATTCATTCCGGTTCTGTGCTATCTGTATCTGGCCGGCTTCAGCTCTTGAATAGTGACTTCAAAACTCCATAGCCATTTGAGACTAGTGTTTAAGAGTAAGCATTATTCTTCGGATAAAAGTTTGATGAAATCGAGCGTAAAGCACCAAATTCTCTTATCACAGTAAATGAAAAGACTTAATTATACAAACAGAATTAATTTTTTTTTAATCTCTCAACATCAAAAGACTTAATTTCAAACACAGTTTGACAAAGATATCGGTGCACGTAAAGTACAAAAATATATATACAGGACCTTATAGCAATGTAAATAAGCTTGTGCATAGATATATTTTATCTTGTACTTTCACTACAGAATTAGATTTGGATAGAAGAAACAAGTTCATTCATTTGAATGGCGGCCAAGCGTGTCAGATTTTGTACTGAAGTTGTTACTTGCCTATGATTTTAAATATGTCTCAGGCCCTTGAGTATTCATATTTTTTTGTGTTGTTGCAATTAATATTACTTAAGGAGGCATTATTAATGTTTTTGTTCACTTCAACTTACAAAATTTGACGCCCGAAAGCTGCAAGCTGCAATTAAAGATGGACAACTCAGTGGATTTCACTGAGTTAATTTGACATGCTAAGTAGAAACGTTCGTTTGATCTATGATATATTTATATGATATCTGTGACTTTCACACAATCCTAGGATCTTCATAGAGTATCAAAGAATTAGTATGGCTTCTTTTTCCTTTTCGGTATGAAGCCCCAAAATATAATGCAGTCATTTTTTAATTAACTTGTATCAGTTTCAAAGACAACACTCACTCAAGTTTCTGTAGTAAAGAAATATTAACTAATTTATTTAATTAACATAATATTTAATTAAATAATGCCTCGTAAATAATATATTGTACACGGTGTTTTTATTGATTTCCGTTTAATGAAAGGGTAGCTTATTCAGGTCAAAAATAATCAATCTCTCTAAGAAACTAGTGTCTTAACTCTTACTGTTATTGAGTTATTACAAAAATAAGTTAAATGACCGAACAAGTGTATTACAACCTTTATTACATCCTAATGTTACTTTTACTTATATCGACAAGTGCCGTCAGTCACCTGAGATCTAATTCTTAAGGTTCTCTCACACTTGCCATTTCAATTATATAATATGTAATGGAGACCTAGGCTTTTCGAAACATATCGCGCGTAGTGACTAAAATATGCGTGAGTTTAACCGTTTAGATATATTTATAGTTATTATGTCTATAAAGTTTAAATTAAATAATTGCTGATATTATATTTAGATTACATTTGTCACCACCCCAACTCCTACGGGTGTCGTAAGAGTAGACTAAGGCATTGAAGTATCACTGAACATTATTTGATAAAAGTTTGATGATGGGCAGTAGCGTCATCATAGTGGACACATTACTGTGATCGCCAATCCGCTTGCCCAGCGTGGCGATTATGGTCATTTACCTCCTAATGCGTTTATACGCATAGTTGATAGGAGAGGCCTACGTCCAGCAGTGGACTATCATAAGCTGATGATGATGATGATGATTATATTTAGATCAACGTTTCATGGCCCACCACTAATACATCACTATCAAATCCCGGTGCCGATAAGCCATCAATCCCGTACCGCAAGCTTTTAACTAACTGATTCTAATTTTGGCTCGATCGATATTGATTGATACGCACATAAAGATTGACGCTTTATAATCATCACAGATCATTAAAGCTCTACGTAAATTGTCTGGGCAAGTCACCACGAACGCTGTATAGAGTTCCAAAAGTCAGGATACTAATAAATATACACAATATAGGACACTGAATACAATAACATAATTACCTACATATTGTAATAAAATTAATAACAGACTAAAATATCATTTAAATTAGCAAAATTGCATGCAAGGTGGAAGTACTAGTGTGCAACATGTGAATTCATTTATTTGAATCATGATATTTTTCTCATATTTAAATCTATGTTAAGTATTGTCATGTGTTTTGGGAGCGGAGTTTGTTAGTTTTGTTAAATAGTATTAATTTTATAGGGTGACAATATCAACATTTCTTAAAATTGCAAATTTTCTTAGACAACTCCATTGTATGAGTAAGCGTCAGGTGCTTTTGCTGGCAGTCCCAATAGATGGCACTTCAGTACAAGTTTCTATGTCACTTATTGGGACATTGGAAATATTAACACTCAGTCCTAATAAACGTCAGCCTGTCTTAAAATTATACAATAATTTAGACGAGACAATTTCAAAGTTGGGATATGAAGCATTAAAGGTACATACATTAATCATCGTTTAAATGCCCTAATAGTTGATTTTAACTTATCGATAGCAACTCAAGCTATAATGATGAGTATTGGTACAGCGTCGGGTACTAGTACTTCCACCTTACTATTAGTATGACATAAAAATAAAATGAGATATTTTCCATGTAAATCGCGTTCATGCCTCTCGACTTGCAAGCGTGGCACGTACTAGTGTGAGCGCTGCAGTGTTATTCACTAAGGAAACCGCCTTGCTAACAGCGCTGTGTCAGCGCTGCGGCAGCGTCGATCCTAAAAATGATATTCACTAATGCGCTTTAAACGACACTAGCGCTCGGCGACGAATGCGGCGTGAGCTAGAACTACACTGCGTTCGAGAGTTACTACAGTTCGACGACGAGCTGTTCTACGTTAGTGAATACCGTTTTTCGCAGCGCTGCGCTCTACGTCGAAGTGAAGGCTGTCTCGTCGTCGAGCTCATTGACGAACGCAGCGTCGAATGTGTGAATAGGAGAATAGCATAGCTGGCTCTGTGCTTGATAATGGAGACCTAGGCTCTTCGAAACACGCGTAATGACTTGATGAGAGACGTGAGTTTAACCGTTTAATTATATTTACAGTTGTTATGTTTCACAAAAATTTCAATTCAACCGATTCGTTGCATGTTCCATTTTCAAAAATTTTTATCTATGGCGGCGAACAATTTTTTCATGATACGCCAAGCCTGCCTTACGTCATAGAATATGATGACACGCCTATCATGTCATACGCCATTCGTTAAAAACATTCGTGACACGCCTGGCGTGTCATCCGCACTGAAACGGATCTATTTGAATTTTGCGCTTATTCCAAACACTACTTAGTATTTAAACCACAGTTCAGAACGTCACAATCTCAGTAACAATACATCTATATGTTAACCTCGTAGGCAAAGCAAAATGCTTAAGATGTAAAATAAAATTCTATCCTCACCCATCTTGTGTTCCAAGCCTCCTTTAGGAGACATACGCTGAAGTATTCTAACCATGTCTTATAAGATTAAAACGAAACATGTCGCTTACCAGTGACTCCAATAAGAGTCTTAAAAGAGTGTGTTTTAGATGTTCGGGCTCCGTCGCAGGATAGTCTATATCAGATATACAGGGTGTTTTTTTTTCGACCGTTCAAATCGTACGTAGTGAATGTGTAGGTCATACTGACCAACTTTTACTATGGGGACAAAGTCGAAATCGCGAAAAAAAAATCAGCTGTTTCATACATTTCGGCCGGCGTAATGCCGCCAATTTGTATGAAACAGCTGATTTTTTTTTCGCGATTTCGACTTTGTCCCCATAGTAAAAGTTGGTGAGTATGACCTACACATTCACTACGTAGAATTTGAACGGTCGAAAAAAAAACACCCTGTATAGGAGCGGCCACAGCTCAAAAATATCCGATTATGCACTCTAACGCTATGACAATAGAAGCCTGGTTACATATTTATGAACACCTTGCTCGCTCTGATATTTATTGGCGACTGAAATGCCACTGTGAACATAGGGAAGCATAGAGATTTCATTAAGTAAGGAACGTGCGGGAAAAACTTTGAAATCGTTAAATTTTGTTGCATTTTATAAAGAGGGCTTTCACGCTCCAGAACTTGAGGATTAATTATGGGAAAACGCTAACAAAAAAGCAAAAAGCATTGAACTCAGAAAATCTGTTCAAATTTGCAAAAAAAGAAATCAAATTATTAGATTTGAAACTGACTGTTACCATTAAGTGGGATTCTTTAAAAACTAAAAAAACTTTTGGACAATCTTACACAGATCTACCTAGCACCAAACTACGCAACGCTTGTTTCATGGATACTAGGCGACGATGTAACCTATATCATGGATATAGTATTAATATGGATCGGACAACGGAATAATAATAGCAAGAACGAAAGACCATCTTATAAAACTTTAAACTAGTGGAAGTGAAAAGGAGCGATTATCGTCCGTCCCTATCACTGTGCCACTATTTTTTGCAAGGGTCCATGCATAAGGGTCCACGTGGCTTTGTTATTGTTCGAGGGATGCTAGGGCAAAGAGGCAAAGAGGGTATATTACCCAAAAATTTAACGCTAATGTTCCAATGCTCGACCAAGACAGGTTGTGACCGATGGAGTATGTTGGAGTCGTATTTATTTGTTGTTGTTTGTTTATAATATAATTTAGTGTACTTGTTTATATATTATTGTTATGCGTTGTGTTGTATGTTATGTTATGTTACCCGTCGTGAATCTTTCACTTAATGGTCTCATCGGAAGATCAGCGCTGGCTCACGCCAGCAACATGCTGAGATGAGATCATTTCGTGGCACCTTTTCTTTTTCTTTTGTGTATTGTTTTATTTACTTCGTCCTTTATTGTGTGTCATGAATAAATTAATTTCTATTTCTATTTCTATAAATTTGGGGTAATTTCAGTATGATAGTTGCCCACGTTCGTAAAATTATTACTATAAATTAAATAAGATCGTTGACCCTACACCGTATAATAATATAAGTTACTTCATTGTACACACCTAGTGTAGTTAACTGTACATATTGTGTATTTTTAATATTTTTATACAATGTATTGTGAAATGTATAAATGACTTGTAAAATGTGTTTTTACCAATAAAAATCTGTATCTGTATCTGTACAGGTACAAGTGAAATAGGCTACTGATGATGATGATAATATTTTGAATCGTGACAATTTATCGTAAATATAAAGTCCTTTTCTGGATTAATTAATATGTAAATATGGGTGTCGACAGGAATGTTTTCGATAATTAGTGGAACTCCGGAGTTATTTAAATTCTCGCGTTTTAATAATGTGACAGAGAAACCGTGTTTACACGTACAATTTATGTACATACAACTTAAAAGTAGGTAACAGTTTTGGATGCATCATAATATTTGACACTTTGTTAGCATCGATATTTTGAAGACTAAGAAAAACACTTTTTCGTATTTCTGACAGCAGACCCTTTTATTTGTTACCTACCCATTATAATGATGATAATTATCATAGTTCCCCAACTCCTCCTGCGGGTGTCGTAAGAGTCGACTAAAGGATTGAAGTGTGACGGACCATTATTTGATAAAAGATTGATGATGGGCAACAGCGTCATCATAGTGGACACATTACTGCGATCGCCAATCCGCTTGGCGATTATGGGTATTTTCCTCCTAATGCGTTTATACGCGTAGTTAATAGGAGAGGCCTACGTCCAGCAGTGGACTATCATAGGCTGATGATGATGATGATAGTGGTGGATTTTAAGCAGCCAGTCCGCCATCTTGGGGACGCCGCCATATTGGATTTGTAATAACGTTTCTTAGGTACTCGTGTATTGTCATCAGAATTCAGAGCGTGTGCAAAATTTTATCCTAATCGACGACCAGAAAGTGGGTTTAAATAATATTTCAAGATTTCTTACATAATTACAAAATTACAATTGAAGCTAATAAAAGCTTGTTAATAATACAAAAGCTTATAATCACCAAATTTAAAATTTAGAAAACCGACGTCAACCGATTTCACCAAGATCCCAGATTTGTTTCCATCATTGGTTTCCTAACATCAAATCCTACTTTCTGAATGCGAATGCTTGTACAAATGAATTAAAATTACCAAAAGCGCCATACATGTAGGCACCTATAACATTTGAAGAGATCCCTCGATTTCTCCAAGATCCCATCATCAGACCCCAACTTGGTGCCAACGGGACCATCTCAGGGCTATAGACGATCGATTACAAAAAAAAAAATCACATCGGTTCACGATTCTCTTCTCGGAGATATCGGGTAACATACATAAAAAAAAACAGTCGAATTGAGAACCTACTCCTTTTAAGAAGTCGGTTAAAAAACAAACTTAGACTCACAAACTTAGAATCACAAACAGAAACGTTCCTAAGTTAGTCCTGGAATCGTTATCTTAATTTGAGAACTTTATTTGAACAACAATTAAGTCGAGTTGGGAATTTAAACGCTGACCCATTAAAGTAAACTCTCAAATTAAGATAAACACAAATTGATATAATTTATTGTGATTAATGAGCAAAGATTAACGGTAACTTTTGTTGGGAACGCTTCGAAACTTGTACAGTTAACAGATATACGAGTATTAAAAATGCCTCAGTGCTAACAAATAAAGGTGCATTTAGACCAAACGAGCATTCGCTATTCTATCCCCCTCCCCCACTCTACGAAATCAACGAATCACGTTTTGTATAACGATCGAATTTCGTAGAGTAGGGTCTGAATGCACCTTAACTGAATATGCCCGCAAACCTCGTATTAGCCGCCAGATGGCTGACACCAGCAGCTCTCTGCCGACCCAGTGGCACCCTGCCCGGGTGCTCTCGCTAGGTCACCATTTTCCCTCTCTCCTAACAGCAAACTCTCAAAAACGAGCCAGCACTGCCAATAGTGAAGCACCGACAGTCGCACACCTAGCACCAGCTTCTCTCTCTCCATTTGTCTTCCTTTTCAGTTCTTTAATCGGACTGTGCCTTGCCAATTTCTCTCGCCATCATCATCTCGGCCATAAGACGTCCACTGCTGAACATAGGCCTCCCGTCTGGACCACCACATGTACCGGTTAGATGCGACCTGCATCCAGCGTGTCCCGGCGACCTTCACAAGGTCGTCTGTCCATCTTGTGGGTGGACGTCCTACGCTGCGTTTTCCTAGCCCTGGTCTCCACTCGAGTACTTTTCGACCCCACCGACCATCTGCTCTGCGTGCAATGTGGCCTACCCATTGCCACTTCAGCTTGCTAATACGGAGGGCTATGTCAGTAACTCTACCATGCCCATGGCAAATCTCTCTCGCCATGCCCATGGTAAATTTTCCTTCAACAGCCTCTCAACACCGGCCCCAAATGACGGCCGTCCCACCATCGTGGTATGCGACCCGGCCACAGCTGCAGTAGCGGAAACGCGTGAGCAGAACACATAACTCCAGGAGGGGTATTGTTTGTATATTTGATTTGCACGCAAACCTTACTTGTCAACTTATGGCTCGAATACTGTAGCCGTACCAGACTTTGCGAGTATCAGGCCATCGCGTTCGCTCCAATATGTCAGTGTGAGCGCGATAGAATGGATTATCGAATAAAACCTAAAGTTTTCTTTACTTTCCGACTCATGGTATACTCCATTTCAAATACCCGATGCCACTGCAAAGTTTTATATGGCATCGGGTCATGGTATTTGAAATGGAGTACATAGTCGCCATCAGACATATCGTTGCGTCTGGAGCGTCCAAAAATATCTGAACACGCCTTTATTATAAATATGCTTAAACAGTGAGACTTACGCGTATTTAGTCACTACGTGCGACATGTACCAGAGAGCCTAGGTCTCATTGTCAAGCACAAAGCCCGCTAGCGTGGCGCGTACTCGTATAAAAAGCGTATTGTCATAACAATAAAACCGTGTTCAGATATTTTTGAGCGCTCTGGACGCTACGATCTATCTGATGGTTACTGTATGGCTACAGTTTGTTGAAAGTAAAGCCAAAGCTTCGAATAGCTACACAGAACTAGTATTGTATTGCAGCTGGATTCAGCGGTAACAAGCGCCTGCATTCTTTGTGTGGCTTCAAAGTTAGCGAGATTACAGCTTATACAGAACAGCTACCTCAAATCTAGTTTATTTAATTTAGGATTCCGTTCATCAAAAGAACACGGAACCCTTGTAGGAATATCTTTAAACATAAATTGACGAATGAATGAACTGATGGATAAATGTTTTTACAGTGTTGGGGAATATTTAAATTATAGGTAATAAATAATAATCACCAAATTAAAAATTTAAAAAACCGACTTCAATCGGTTTCTCCAAGATTCCCGATTTGTTTCCATCATTGGTTTCCTCAAATCCTACTTTCTGAATGCAAATTCTTGTAAATGAATGAAATTTACCAAAAGCTCCATACATGTACCTATAACAATTGAAGAGATCCCTCGATTTCTCCAAGAACCCATCATCAGACCGCAACTTGGAGCCAACGGGACCATCTCGGGGTACACGTTCGATCACAAAAAGAAATTTTAGAATCGGTTCACTATTCTCGGAGGTATCGGGTAGCAACAACTAATCAACTATTTGTACACATGCATGCATGTTGAATACAAGGACGTTTTATTTTATAATATCTTTTATAACTGTATTCTGACAAATAAAAATTCTGATTTGTTTTTGATTTGATCACTCAGATATCAGTGCATGGAGTGGAACCTCAAAGGGACCCGTAGGACTCTCAGCTCTGGCTTGCCTTTATTGGCCGTCCAGAGAGGAGTCGTCAGAGCTATATGCTCGAGGGGTGGAAGTGTAAATTTGCGTGAGTCGCGAGCTGGTGCAGCGGCTGTCAAAAGGCACTGGCGATCGGTGTACCCCTCTCTACACTCCTGAGCTGCCTACACCAAAGTTGCACCTGGGTGTCTCTTGTGATGGAATATACAGAGACCGGCAGGGTTTTTCAAAAAACAATAATTATCTCTTTCAATTGACTTTTTTCCTCGATGACATCTTAAGTGAAAATAAGACCTAATTTACATGAGTTGTAGTTGAAAATTAAAGAGGAAAATTTAATTGTTTTTTAATGAACGGATAAAATAAACACTAACAATAAATATAAGGTCTTAACTTAATGGCCGTGTGGTGACGGCAGAAAGAATACATTTGTCACCACCCCAACTCCTCCTGCGGGTGTCGTAAGAGTCGGTTAAGGGATTGAAGTGTCACTGACCATATATGATTAAAGATTGATGATGGGCAGCAGCGTCATCATAGTGGACACATTACTGCGATCGCCAATCCGCTTGCCCAGCGTGGCGATTATGGGCATTTACCTCCTAATGCGTCTATACGCATTGTTAATAGAAGAGGCCTACGTCCAGCAGTGGACTATCATATGCTGAAGATGAGATGATGAACTTAATATCTACACGACCTATAAATAACAAATTTTGCCTAAATCGCCGTCAGTGGGCAAGGTACCCAGAAGGCTGGCCGCATTCCCCCGTTGTATTATACTTAAACGCTGTGCAAGGTACTGGCCAGCCCTCTGGTCGCCTCAGGTTTCTATTAGGCGAACCGCTAAATCATTCAAATATTTACTGTTGTTTTTAAAGAATCCGCAAGAAACAAGCTGTTTGGAAAGAAACGAGTTTATTTTCCGGAAATTTTCAACGCTAATGATGATGTGTTGTGATAGTGAGCTAGCTGCGCAGTATAATCTGTGTTGAACACCACCAAGTGTTCAATTTATGAAACTTTTATTGCAGTAGCTGTGGGACAGCGGCGCCACTTGTACAGATATAATATATGATATTTGAACAACTTTCAGCACATATACGTATTAAGTGGGATTTTCTAGCTACAGCCAAGGGATTACGTTTAGGTTTTCCGGGTTTTTTTGGTAACTTTAGCGCAGGTTTCGCTCTGAAAAATATTTTTTATTTTACATAAAGCGTGATGAAAACACCAACAGTATATTTTTGTGGATTACTATATAGCCAGGACTTTGACTGCGTATGTTACCTATAAAAGCTTTTTTTATGTTTGTTACCTCAGAACTTTCGACTGAGTGAACCGATTTTGTTGATTCTTTTCTTACTTGAAAGCGAATGCTTATCGATTGATATTTTAATCCGGTCCAGTTCTGATAATGGCATCCAAGATCCTGTCTGATGAAGCAACCGCTTACCTGGGAAGGGCAAAATTATACAGTCTATCTACTTCTGTCTATATTGTAAATAATATGTATATCCAGTTACATGTTTGTCAGCCTCCGTAGCCTAGTTGGTAGTATTAATCGCAATCACAGGAATTCGAACCCGGAACCTCCAGCTCCGAAAGTACCAACTAGCCTGGACACGGAGGTTGTCAAATAACTCGCTAGGAGATGACACGTTGTCCCCATTTCTAGTAATTAACGCCATAACGCCAAATTAGTACACGCCGCGCTGGCGTGTGGGTCTGACGCCACAGATCACTTAAATGGTCCACGTCATATCAACCGAAAGTCTACTGCTGAACATAGGCCTCCCACAAAGGGTATCCTGCCTTTTCGCCGAAAATTGTATTGCTGAATTTTATTTCCCAACTTTTCGCAGAAGTGTCATTCGGCCGAATAACTTATTAATTATTTCGCAACCAGAATCGAGAATTACCCACTGGTTGTGTTAGGTTAAGTTTGATTATGTATTCTCGGAGGTGTGCAGCAGCGTTCCCGAAGCTCCGCACAAAGAGCGAGCGGTGGAACACCCCAGGGGTTTAGTCCGTGCGAGTCGGACATAACCACCCGGTTGCTCCCGGGAGGGGTGGTATCCATAAAGGATTCCCCTGGGTTAATAAAAAAAAGGTTGGATTACGTAAAGTTGGGAATTGAAATACGGCCAAATGGCACTTCTGCGAAAAGTTGGTTGGGAAGTGAAATTCGGCCATACGATTTTCGGAGAAATGCAGAGAACCCCTACAAAGATTGTCACAATGATCGGTCTTGCGACAACCGTGTCTAGCGGACTCCTGCAACCTTTACTAGGTCATTAGGTATTGTCATTAAGGTCCACCTTGTGGGGAGGTCCTGACCATCATCAATCTTGAATAAACGCGCGTTAATAACGCCGCGGCAGATCTTGGTACGGCTACAGGTGGCTTATGATGGTCACAATTTACCGTTTAACGTGCTACTCGTCAGTTTGGCACTTGCTTAAAAAGTACTTGTTAGTACAGTCGAGGAATTTAATTTCCTACCCATTTCGTACCTTGTCACAGTGACAATGAATATGAAAGCTGCTAGGACTATCATATTATAGCTACTATGACAAAGTACGAAATGGGTAGGAAATTAAATTCCTCGACCGTACCTGGGGGCTACCAGGATGTCTTAACACATTGAGCGCTTCCGAGGGGAGTTCTCTGTGGGAGGTCCATTTTCGCTCCAAAGCGGAAAAATCACGGGATCGGCTACGAGCGTAGCGCGTAGCACTCGTCCGCAATGAAAGTGTTAAATGCGATTCAATTAAGTTTCGGCTTGGCTTGAACTGACACATAGCGATTCAGTTTATAAATGGTAAAACACGGGACCATCCAAAGCCTACAGGCTGACATATTGGTGATTGCAATCACCAAATTCGTATCGATGGCTCTAGCCTGTTTCTTCGGATTTCTATTGTTTTCATAATATTATAGTAATATTTTACAGAGTTCATGCGGCATCTAGTTTAAATCATCTGTGGAAGCCACAAATTACGCTCGGATGACGCTGCCTGTATAATTACATTGTGGTCGCAGACCGGCGCTCGCTATTGCCGCACACGTGCGGAAAGTGGTACTTTCTGTACTAGGTCATTTAATATATTTCATTGATTATTTTCAGAGATACAAAAACTTTACAGTATTTTTATTTAGAAATGAAAGTGGTTTATTTATAAAAGTACGTGCCGTTGTATTATATTTTTACCGAGTACAAGTACAACATACTCGTATATTTTAACTTTATAATATTGTAGCACATTTTCAAGTTTATCTGCATTAATTATAGGCGCTTGTCTTATTACTTACTATATTATTATTTTGATTTAATTGCAGTCGGGGAACCTCCATATATTTATATTTTCCGTAATGAAAGGTACCTACGCGGGTCTATATTATGTAGATAAGCTCACAAGAATAAACCTGAAAAAGGAATTATGTTTATTTGCTTTCGGCATTCTGGTATAGCGTAAAGGTGCGTTCAGACCAAAAGAGCATTCGCTGTTCTATCCCCCGCTATACGAAATCAACCAATCACGTTTTGTGTAACGATCGAATTTCGTAGAGCACAATCGAATGCGCCTTAAGAGATATGGCGCTGTCATCTACATGTTTTGTGTACTTACATAAAAAATACAAGTCAATAAATATTTTGATTTGTGCTTTTATTTTTTCCCCAGTAGTCACACTACTTAATACTTAATAAATTATAAATATTGGATGTCATATACTAAAGGAAAAACGACCAAGATCACCAACGTCCGAGGTGGAGATGGAACCCACGTGCTCAGCTTTCGCGGCTGATGCCTGCACCCCTCGACACTCGGTCTTAGCAACTATCAGTCAATTTTCAGTCAAGATTTTATATCATCGTATTGTCAACCTTCTTTTCCGATTCAAAATAGCATTGTTAAATAAATAATCGTTTTTGCATTCAAAGCGGAAATAATTGGTTTCATTAAGATCATTAACAGAAAGTTAAAAGGGTCCCCGAAACCGTTATGAACCGGGTTCAAAGTATTTTAGAAAACCGTTCAGTTAATGGTGGAATCATTAAGTAGGCATTTTAATTTACAGGACGAAAATTCAATTAAATGATTCAAAGCTTTATTTTGCTTTTATTCATTATTTCAAATACCATTCAGTATTAGAAAATAAAAAAAAGTAAACAAAATATGACTCTTCCATAGCATTTGACGGGTTCATGGAAAGAACATATCTAGTCAATTCAACTGAATTCAAATGAAAGAGGGGTTCTACAGTTCAGCTGAACACGCACTTTTTCTTTCCTGTGGTCGATAGTTAACAGACTGTGGACAGTTAGTAATGATTTTTATAATACAACTTAATGAACAGAGTACATCTTAATGTAGAATAAGGCTTTAATAAGAAAATCAAGCTTTATAGGCCTTAACTTTTAGATTGTCCACCGGAAAGACTCCGAACATGGATTTGCGTTTGACCCAAAAACTACCATACTTTTAACAGAATAATATATGTGTATTTGCCCTGATTATTTAAGCACTGGACATGTTTGGACCTTGGACCGTAGACTCTTCATTTGATGTCTTTGACACATATCGTGAAACACGTTCGAACAAAAAATGCAATACATCGTAACAAAAAATGTTACAGCTCAAGATTTAAGGTTTTAAGTTGGTGATAAAATCAAACGTGGCCGTGTGGCCGTGTGGTGACGGCAGGAAGAATACATTTGTCACCACCCCAACTCCTCCTGCGGGTGTCGTAAGAGTCGATGAGGGATTGAAGTGTCACTGGCCATTTTTGATAACGATTGATGATGGGCAGCAGCGTCATCATAGTGGACATATTACTGCGATCGCCAATCCGCTTGCCCAGCGTGGCGATTATGGGCATTTACCTCCGAAAGCATCTATACGTAGTTAATAGGAGAGGCCTACGTCCAGCACTGGACTATCACAGGCTGATGGCGTGGCGTGATAAAATCAAATGGAAAGAAACGAGATTTGATTCGGAAATTTTCAACGCTAGCTTTGGCTAACGACCATCGATCGTATCGAGTTTACATCAAATCGAATAGATATCCTCAACTTCGCGCAGGTTTCCATATCATGAATATGGTAACGACCCTTAGTCAAACTATATTCATTATGCCTAAACAAACATGTAGATTGAGACAAATTTCGATATTGACATACTCAAGTTGCTGACAGGTAATTTGACTTGAGTAACTTAGTAATTACATTCGTGTACAGAGGGATTTTTATTATTGATAAATTTTATAGGATTCGTCCAGACGTCACACTAATATTTTTTTTATAATGGAGAACAACATCATATATAGTTTAGAATACACTATTTACTTTATAAAGTAAAAACCACATCATCAGCCTATGATAGTCCACGGCTGGACGTACGCCTCTCCTATTAACTATGTGTATAGATAGACGCATTAGGAGGTAAATGCCCATAATCGCCACGCTGGGCAAGCGGATTGGCGATCACAGTAATGGGTCCACTATGATGACGCTGCTGCCCATCATCAATCTTTTATCAAATAATGGCCAGTGACACTTCAATCCCTTAGTCGACTCTTACGACACCCGCAGGAGGAGTTGGGTGGTGACAAATGTATTCTTTCTACCGTCACCACACGGCAAAAACTATAAATAAAAAAAATTGATAAATTAAATAAAAGAAAACTACAAATAAAAAGGCTGGAGTCCCAAATCGCTGCCAGTGAGCCCAGAAGGTTGGCCGCATTGCATAGATTTACGAGAATTCGACAAAACATTATACGTAGTTAAGTATGAAATACAATACTTTATACTTTTAGCTTAACGTTTAATACACCTGCGAAAAAATTCAAGGGTGTATGTGAAGTCCCCAACAAGTACTGGACCAGCGTTGGGAACTTGGGACTAAGCAAAATAGGCACGTTTGATGTCGAGTTGTGGAAAATATGGCAAGAATACAACAACAACATAGAGGCCTGCTGAAATGTTTGTTAGCACCCTTGCTGCTCCGATTATTATGAAAAATGGACAACCTTTGGAGTTTAGTTTAGCGTAGTGATATTCTTTTGACTACGTTTTCATTTTATAAAATAATAGACTTTACTTCTATATTTAGGTTGCATTTTTTTACACATTTAAGCAAATTGCATTACAAAATGACAAAGGAAAGTGCTAAACAAACTAAATATGAAATAACACATTATAACTAGACAACAAAACTAAATAAAAATATTGTTACGTTCGTGGGGTGAGTTTTCTATAGAAAATGTATAAATAAGCCACTAATTATAACTGATACTTTCATTACTAGTTAAAAAAACAAACACTTAACTAAAACACTAATCACACACTTAACACTGGTTCACTTTTACATTCTCAAACTCGCCGTTAGATTCGCAGTCTTCGCTCTTGATCTTGATCTCAATTGAAACTTCTCCTTGGCCGGGACATGCTGGGTTTTTATACAAGCCACTCGAATCTACAAAGTTCGAGATGATTCGACTCTAGAAAGTTCCCGAGTTAGGTCGGGTCGGTAGGCCTGTGCGCGAACATTTTTGAGTATCGTTGTCTCTTTCTACAGGTTTCTCTTTCACACCCGTCCGGAATGTTCTCTCTATAGCTGTCTCGTTCACATCCTTCCAGAACATTCTCTCGTGCTGTCTCTATCTAATAGTGCTTTCTCTTTCACTCCTATGGGAAATTTAGCCCTATACCGATTGTAATGAAATGTAAGTGTAGCCCTATAACGAAATGTAATGTAATGTACTTGAGAGGCCCGAAAGGGGTCCTGAAAACGCCTGAAAACGGGTTTTAGAAATAGAAATATCAACGAAAAATAATTTACAAATAAAAGCGTGTATGCTACGAAATGGCCTCATCTCAGCATGTTGCTAGCGAATACCAGCGCTGGTCTTCCGATGAGGCCATCTAGTGAACAGTTTCACGGCAGGCAACACACAATACAAATAAACAATAATAATTACAAATAAAATCACAGACGTTACACAGCAAACAAAAATAATATATCATAGATCGGGCCGGCCCTGTCATGGCCGTGCATTATCGCTAAACATTTTGTAGTAGCAACACTGATGACAAGACCGGCCGATACAGCACAGCGATCAATCAATGGCTGACCGGTTACACTTACGTAATGTTTTACTAGGACATTTTACTATGACAAACAACAGTACCAATTACGTGATTACGATATTAATCGAATCACAATACAATCCGAATAACAAAAACAAAAGAAGAGAATAATGGATCAACATTTCAATCAAAACGAAAGGGACATAAACTGCTGGTAGGTATAAAATTGCGATTGAATACACATAAACATCTACAGGCAACTTGTCTCAAGTCTGCAGGCCTCATCACTAAATTGGTGACTGAGCAATGAGCATGAATATTTTCAGGTTCTTTTTAAAACCGTAAACATTTTGCAGGTTCCTTATTGGCGGTGGAATGTTGTTCCAACATTTGGTGGCCGCATAGCGAAAACTTCCCCGGAAAGCGGCCGATGCATGGCGTGGCGTCATCAATTGAATCCCACAATCCCGGCGTCCACGTAGCCTAATGCAAGACAGCTTGTCACGAAGATAAATGGAGGATTTATATTTCAATACTCCAAAGAGCAAACAAGCCAAATGAAGTTTACGACGGTGATGCATTTTAAGGATTTTATGCTTGTTTAAAGATGGAGTCACATGGGCTCTCAACGGAATGTTAAAACAAAAGCGGGCACAAGCATTTTGAACACGTTGGATCAGTTGTTTTGTTTTGGAAAGTAGTCTTGGACCTATTACTGCGTCAACATAGTTCAATTTAGTCAGGACAAGCACTTCAACTAATTGAATACGTAAGTTCTCACGCAAATATGGCCGAATTTTATATAGTACTTTGAGTTTATAAAAGCAACTTCTAACTACCTCTGCGGTGTGCTTATCATATCGCAACTCACAATCCATTTGGAGTCCCAGGTTACGAGCCTCATACACCCTTTCTATAGGCTCATCCATAACCCTGATATCATGCATCAAACCGGCACCAGCCAGTTGCTGCTTGCTACCCAAGACAAGGTATTTAGTCTTACTGGGGTTATACTAACAAGCAGTGTTCTGCCGCCCAAGTGGCAATACTGCTGAGATCAAGGTTAAGTTTTTCTATGGCACTGTCGATTTCAGCTGGCTTACAAGAAATGTAAATTTGTATGTCATCAGCATAGATGTGGTACTTGCAATGCGTAATATGGGATCCAATGTCAGCAGAATACAAAATAAATAGAAGTGGCCCGATCACCGACCCCTGCGATACACCCCTGGTCAACCTAACCTCTTCCGAAAGTAAGGAAGAACCGTCATTTTTAATCACTTTTACCTTTTGTGAGCGATTCCGGAGATAGCTGTCGAACCACTTTAGAGCCCTCTGGTCAAATCCATAAAAACTAAGTTTCGATAGAAGTAGATTAATATTCAGACAATCGAAAGCTCTAGAGAAGTCTAGAAGCATAAAACACGGTGCACATACCTCTGTCTTGAGCGTCCAGGATATTATCAGTGACATCAAGTAAGGCAGTCATTGTGCTACGACCCTTACGAAACCCTGACTGAATGCCCTCCGGCCGCGATGGCAACATCTGGTAAAATATTATTATTCTCCAAATAATGTGTTAGTTGCATGCTGACAGCTTTTTCAAGGATTTTAGATAGGCAAGGAAGGATGCTGATTGGCCTAAGGTCTTTGAATTCAGTAGGATTAGAATTTTTGGGTATAGGATTCACAACAGCCACCTTCCAAGAGTCCGGAAAGGTACATGTTATTATGGAAGTGTTTATTATACAAGTAATAACATCAACAGTATATGGGAGTGTTAATATAATCATATTTAAATTTATACCATCTCCACCCTCAGCATTTGATTTTAAGCTTCTAATTATTTTGAGAACAATATCTGAACTAACCGTATTTAAGTGAAAAACAGAGTCACTATACTTATGCTATTCAAGATAAGTTAATTTGGAAATGTTGACATCTGAAGTACCTAGCAACTCAAGAAAATGTTTATTAATAATAGAGGGATTATTGAATGTTGTAGGTAATTCTGTGCTCTTTTTAGGTAATAGTGTTGATTTTAGATTTTTCCACAGTGTCTTAGGATCATTATTTTGTTGTTAATATTCTGTTTAAAATAGGCAATTTTTTCAAAATGTAGCGCTTTATTTACAATGGACTTTAGATCTTTATAATACTTTTCTTTGATATCAGACCGATTTCTATGAAAGTCTGTCGCTGCTCTGTCACGTAATCGCATCATGTGTTTGACTGTGTCGGTAATCCAGGGGTATGTGTTCGCTCTAATTAAAGAATACACGACGGGTGCATGCAGATCAAATATGTGAAGTACCTGCTGGTTGAAATAATTTACACATTTGTAATTTTTATCATGCCACTGGCCTAACAATATGAACTAAAAGCTTATAAAATTATCATTACAAATTACAACTTATTTAACAGTTACGATATGCAAAAGTTATATGGTTACATGACATAGAATTTTAAATTCTCCTGCAAAAACAGTGCTAATTAATAAGGTAATTAAATTAAAAGAACCGGATAATTAGCTTATGAATTATGCAAACAAATTAAGTATTATCAAAACCACCCTTTTTCCTTCTACTCTTCCAGCATCGCCAAAGGCGTTGGGTTTTCCATTTTTACAGTTTTCCATTATTTCTATCGTTCTCAAGCTAATATTAAAATGCACAGCGAATTTCGTCGTTTCTCCATAAATCAAGTACCTAATTATGTTCCTGACAACAAAAACAAGGAAGCAAATGAATTTAGATTAGCTGTAATCATTTCGAGAAAGTTTGGTAGCGCGATTTGACTTTGAAGCCGCTATCTACACCCGCAGGCGATGGCGGTATTCTACTTATTCGTGTTTGATATTCTGGGTTTTAGGACAGAATAACTATAAGTATCGACCATATACAAACAGAGTCAGATTATAGTATTTTATGCAACCCTTGTTTAAGAGAGGTCAAAAAAAGTGAGTGGCGTGGGCAACAATTTGAGGTGAAGCCGAAAATTGTTATTAAAGACGCCACGAGCATTTTTGACTCAGTTAAACAATGTTGCATACCATACTTTTACAACACCACACACTTAATTTCAAATAAAATTGTAAATTTGACAAATATTTATAGTCAAACACATTTTTATAAATCATCAAGGTCGTGCGGGAGACGTCAAAATTAAAAAAGAAAGCTTCTCTATGGTTTAAAATTCATCAGAAATTACATTTAAAATGATGTTGGTAGCCATGTATTTCATTACGTCCTGTATAAATACACGAGGTGTCTTAAAATCCAAAAACGCACTGCGTGTATGCGTTTATGGAGAATAGACAATATAGACTTATCTTGACATCTGTAAGGTAGGGCCTTACAGTCTGGCAAAAAAGAGTAGAAATTAAAAAATAGCAACATCGTAGTGTCGTCCCTTTCAAATCAATATGCGTGAGAAAACGGGACGACACTACAATGTTGCCACTTTTTAATTTCTACTCTTTTTTGCCAGAATATGAAAAAGTGTTCACGACTCTGTAAATGGCAAATAAAAGTACGGGAGTAGAAAAAAATGTTTCCATAATTTAAGCATACTTTTCAAACAACCAGTGTCACTCAGGGAACCGTAACCATGGTAATAGCAGACAAAAAAGTTGATTCACCCCTTTTAAATAATCACAGTAGGTACTATTTACAATGAATTATAAAATATTACATGTGAAAGAGAAAAGACAAATATGCAAGGTGGGAATGAAACCCACGTACCCAGTCTTCGTGACTGATACCACCACTCGACCACCAGACAAACTCGGACTTATGAATTCCCCGTATTTTGTAAATTCACTATATTTCACATTTACCTGGAAAACGGTGTTCGGGAGTTATGGCAATTTGCAAACAGGTAATATTTCATATGTACATTCCTCGTTGGTGTGGAGTCGTGCGTACACTTTAATTTCCGGGGTTAATTACAACTGCCTTACATTTTATGTTTATGACTATCAAAAAATGTAGGGCAAAAAAAACGTGTTACAAGATAATTAAAAGCAAAGCTTTTGTTATTTTCGAATAATGCACTACAAATGTATATGAGGAGCTATAATTGAAAACAAAATAGTACATTACGATACAAGTGCGAAAAAGATGAAGTTCGAAACGAGTGGAGATACATTTTTTTACTGTGTTTTTGTGTAGATACAATAAAAAATTTACATACCTACATACACAAGCACGACCGAAACGAGTGCTTTAAATCGACCAAAGTTACGAATTTCGTTTTCGCACGTGTATTGTACGACGTTTTTCGGTACACATGGCCCTCCAAAGATTTCTACCTGACGTAGAATGGACCACTTCTCGCATAAGCGCATAAACAAAGCGCCATATCGATACCTTTAGGCTCAAAGGGCGTAAACGCCAAATTGCCACTTTACAGGAGAAGCAAAAAAAGAAAAGTATTTTAGAAAAAAAATCATTACTTCTTTGTTTTTTGGCAGAATAACTTAAATTTTGGCCAACGTACTTGAATTTTTAAGATAAACATTTTGAATATCAATCATTTAGGATAAATGAATAAATAAAGAAAAAGGGTGTGTTATACTCCCTTAACTTTTTGAAATAATGGCGTTTACGCCCTTAAACTTCACCTAATATGCAAAAAATGTAGGGAGTATTGGTTACTAAACGTTTGAGTTTTGGTCTAAATGGGGCGTATATCACAATTACCATAGTTATAATCGGCCTTATAAACTCATTCATAACATAGGCAATGCTCTGAATGGGTGTATAATACACCGTGGGGTTAAAAAATACTTACAATCAATTAAAAGGTTGCTGCTTTTATTAAAAAAAATGTCTACACTGACTATGCTGTTGCTGATTATATTTTTCTTTTATGTCTAGGGATAAAAATAATGTTAATGGCGTTATTGGACAATTAAGCTACTACCAAAACCCAGATTAAAATGCGATATGAAACCAGTAAAACAAACAACAATTCATCGTAAATTTAAGAGTCAAACTCTTGTCGGCGTAACTGATGAATGTAACTGTATCCATCTAACTCTGTCTAAAGCCACCTCCTTGACTTCCTTATACGACACAACGTCTACTTTCTCTTTTATTTGTTTCATGCAAATTCCTCTATGTCTCCCTCTTCCTCGCTTTCCTTCAATTCTTCCTTCTATTATGTTTTTTTATCAAAGCGTCATGTCGTATAAGGTGACCAAACATTTTCCCTCTCCTATTTTCTATTACATTTAGCAAACTCCTTTTTTCATTCACTCTTTTAAGCACTTCTTCATTTGTGATATTTTTTGTCCAATTTATCTTCTCCATTCATCTCCAGCTCCACATCTCAAATGCTTCCAGTATCTCTCTGTCCTTTTTCGTCATGGCCCACGCCTGACACCCATATAATGCTATACTCCAGATGAAAGTTTTGATGAGCTTCTTACAAACAGCAATTAATAATGACATCTTTATTATATATATATTTCTTTCAATAATATCCTCTAGATGCAATGTAAGGTACATTTACTCTCATTTAGTATTATTTTTCCTTATAATTACCAACATATTAACTACTAAATTAAATATAATAGCATGCTTTTAGAATACTAATAATCTCAAATCTTTATCTTTTGATTTTTATATAACCTATAGACACAACGTAATAGTACATTGTGCATCAAGGGAGGTAAGTACGGAATTACTAACGAGAGTGTTAGAAGCCCGACGCCGTTAGGCGGAGGGCTTTTATGACTCGAGTTAGTATTCCGCTTACCGACCGTGATGTATACAATGTTTTTCGTCACATTTGCCAACCAAAAAATAAGTTTTAAGACATAATATTATTAAATGACGTACTGACATTTCTATTACTCCCTAGGGAATTTCACTTTTCTATTACTCCCGCTACGCGCGCAAGCAATGGCGCGCTTAGACAGCAAGTGTGATGAAAAGATCTTTTACTCTCACATAGCATTTCTTTCTTTGTTAAATTACCAACATATAATTATGTAGATATTAATTACATACTAAATGGAGTAGAAGACTTTTAAAATACTTAATCATTAAATTAAATTTATGTTTAAAACGCACAGAACCAAAAAATATAACTGTGCGTACTGTAAATTAAAAATGTAGACTGAAATTGAACGTAAATTTATACACATTATACAATGTCTCCCATTTTTACCACATTATCTGTCTTTACTTTTCATTTCACACTTGCAACATAGGTACGCCAGTATACAGGTAAGTATACATAGATTTAGAATGATGGTCATTCGCTTCTATACTGTAGTTTTAATAACGCAATAACCGTTCATTCTTACTTTATAATTGGATAATGACAATGAATCATTACTATCGTATAGGTACACAGTACGTAAGCAATTTTGAAATAATAAAATAACTTAGCGAGCCTATAAGCCATAATTTGTACATTTCTTGGGGCGTATAAGTCAAAAAGTTTTGTTATCATAGGGCGTAAGAGGCGCAGCATGCCTACTACGTTACGGCGTATGAGTCATTTTAAAACGTACAATGCAAGGATACGGGCGTATAAACCTAATTTAGCCTACTAGAGTCATACTACCTAAATTAAGTTGCATAATTTCTACGTCGTATGAGCTTGTTTAGTTTTGTATTATAAACATTTTATAACAACTTTGTTATAAGACCTCTTTATTTTTTTTATTTCTGAACTTATTACCTAAATAAACAAAAAAATGTGTAAATGTATCAAATACGCCTCTTGCTTTTAAAAAATCTCCTAGAAATACGTGGGTCGTATTTGCCCTAAATTGTCGAATTTCGTTGTTTTAACTACACATATCGATAGAGAAAAAAAAAACTGAACAAAACTGCATTCAAAACTCATTTTGGCCAAAATGGCGTTTACGCCCTTTGAGCCTAAAGGTATCGATATGTACTGGAAATGTTGTATCATCTTATTTTAATAAAATTATATTTGTTGAAGGTTAAATTAATACATTACGAAATAAGTGCGAAAAACGTGAAATTCGGCACGAGCTACGAATTTCCTTTTCGCACGTGTATCGCAGGACTTTTTTCAGTGTAGACGGCCCTTCGAAATGTTAGACCTGACATAAAATTAACCACTTGTCTCACTAGCGCGTAAAGGTGCATTTAGACCAAACGAGCATTCGCTCCTTCCATCCCCCACTCTACGAAATTCGTTCGTTAGACAAAACGTGATTCGTGGAAATTCGTTGATTTCGTAGAGTGGAGGATAGAATGAGCGAATGCTTGTTTGGTCTAAATCCACCTTAATAAAAGCAGCTGTTCTGAAATTTACTAATTATCAAGCACTGAGCCCGTTTGACCGTTTGTTTTTTTTTGGTTTATATATTTATTTTAAAAACTACAATTTAAGTACATAGATTAAATCTTATTAATCTACTTAACCTAGCCTATATCTAAGATTGGCCCTTGTGGCATTGTACCAAGGATGCTGGTGGCATTCCATCGCTGTATCGCAATACTGATGCGTTGTGCGAGGAAGGCTGGCGCTCTTGGGTCTTTAGTTACATCAACCAGTTTGTTTTTGGATATTTTTGAATAACTATGGAACCCTAATAAGCGTGGCCCGACACGCTCTTGGCCAGTTTTTTGAGCTACTACGCATCGGTGACTTTAGTGTTACATTCCTAATATGATCCCGTCGAGAAACTCCGAGCATTTTAAGTTAATGAACAAACATACATAATAAAGGAGTTTAATTACCGCCATTATTTGAAGAACTTAGTTCGGCACACTCATTAGCTCTTGCTTTGTGAGCGATTCATATTTGTTAATGAAATTCCAGCCCCATTATTTTATTAAAGCTGCGAGTACACAGAAAGCGAAGCTTCGCGTTGAAAATTTCGGTATATTTTTTTCGGTAATGTATGAAAATTTCGGTTTTTTGGGTTTTTACATACATAATCATTGTCACTATAACTCCTTCCTTCTATTTCAATTTAATTTTCCTCGATGATGATGTTCTCTTGGTATAAGTGAAAATTAGCCCTAATTGACATTCGTTTAGAGTTGAAAATTAAAGTGGAGACTTTCATTGATTTTTTCGAATGAATCCGGAAAAAAACGAGCTATTTGGAAAGAAACGCTATGTAATCTGGAAAATTTCAACGCTAGTAAAGCTCATATATTGTCGAAATATTCATATAGATTAACCCCCTCAGTCATATACGTCTCCTAACTTAGCAAACCGCTAAGTAATGTTTGTCTCTTTCGGCCTTATCAATTATGTCTATAAGATCGAAAGAGACAAACAATAGTTAGCGACTTACTAAGTTATGAATCCCCCCTACCCCCTATTCATAAATATCTCCTAACGTAGTAAGTGTAAAAACTGAATTTGAACATTGTGCATTTTGCTTGTAGCTTAGCATAATTATGTATCTGTACCTATTGCTCTGTGGGGCCGTTGGGGCGGGAAGGTTTTTGAGTGGCGGCCACGTACCGGAAGGCGTAGCGTGGGTAGGCCCCCCACAAGGTGGACCGATGACCTGGTGAGGGTCGCAGGAGTCCGCGGCTGGATGCGGGTGGCGCAGGACCGGTCCTTGTGGCAATCTTTGGGGGAGGCCTATGTTCAGCAGTGGACGTCTTTCGGCTGATATGATGATGATGATGATGATTGCTCTGTGGATCGTTTACGTAATATTTATAGGTCTTTGGCGTAGAAACTGCGGTGCCGACATATCAGGCCTTAAGGATGCGGCTCCATTGCCGCGGAGCAAAGCGGACCTATCTCGGCCAATGAGAGCGCATCACA
>JALPQI010012584.1:0-31271 GCA_025490895.1 Thaumatotibia leucotreta | reverse complement strand
TTTCTAGGAAAATTTGACCGATAGATCATAAGGGATTCTAAGTCAAACCTAGAGTCAAGATAAAGTAAACTTAAAGTTGTAGAAAATAAGGTCGATATTAAATAGTAGCAACGTTTTACTTGGTTCGGGAATTTTAGTGATACATTTTAGGCAGTTCGAAAACCCTATAAATAGACGCCATTTTTTGCAAAAGGGAGGATTTTCTGGCTGATATTCGGAAGGTACGGTCGCTCTGGAAGGTGGTCACGTGGTAGACGAAAATATGTAGTAAGTTGCAAATACCTTCGGTTTGGTGAGATTTTGATTATTTTATCAAGTGTTATCTTTGCAGTAATTACCTACATAAAATACACCTAGTCTTGGGGTTAATTATTGAATAATTCGATATTTAAATTCGCCCGTTTCTTCCGGTTAACGCACCTATGTTGCATAAATATAAAACAATGGGAAAGAATAATCTAGAAGATATTTGGGTTACTAACAACACCTAGAGTAGATTGCATTTGCATTCGAGGTCACTTTTATGTATTTGTTTTGTGTATTTACTAACCCTCTATGTAAAGCGTTGACTGTGGATACCGAACGGTGATAACAAAGCAGTCAAGGCGATTTCAGGAACTGTGTTATCTTAGTATTTGACAAAGTTGTAGGAAAGTTTAGTATATTAAAGTTAAGTCAGATGACAAAGAATTTAATTAGACAGTGAGCTCGAAGTAACTGGTAAGTGTTTATTTTTGTTTGTCGTAGCGAGATCTTGACTATAGGCCTTCGGGCCCAACTCCGATCTCCCGCCCGTCAAAGGGTTGTCTATTGATAGTATATTGATCGGAGATCTACTAACAAGTAGAGATTAATGTTGAGAGATATCCTGGTGCTACGAAATTTCAATCATTATTCTGTGAGAAATGTCTGTCTGTAGTGCGCATAGTGCACAGAGCAGTGTGCTGCTTTTCCATCAAGGAAATATGATCTCAGTAACCTGAACCTACCATTTAGAAGAATTTATACCATCATCTTTATAGGATTTCATTGTGTAAATTACCTATTTTGTGTGCATGCATAATTTTCAGAGCAGCTGCTTTGTTTTAGAAATAAAGCTCCAATTACCTAATCTAGTAATCTAGGTTGAACACATGAAAACCATTGTAATATGTATTTGAAATACTATTAATATCTTTTCCATCTTTATAAATACTATTAATATAAAGGCACAGTATAATAATCAAGTATTTAATATACTCAAGACTACTGCATTTATAATATATATTTGTATCCAAATCTAAACCTTCATACATATTGAAATACTATAAAATAAATTACTATTTACAGCACAAAAGAGGCTATGAAGTAATTTAGTCTTTGATTTCATATTATACAATAAAACCTAGGTTACTTATTAGTAATCTAGACCAAATATCTATGTACACTTACATACTTATCTAAAGTTTACCCTAAGTGAGGGCTCTTTGTATTTAAATATACAAATCTTAAGGAATCCATTATTATGGATTACCTATGCTTTAAAATTAGCATATCAACTTTTAAAATCTAATTTGAGTTCAACTTACTGAATACAATAAATGCTAAAATATAAATAATCTGTAATCCATTACAAGATCTAGTGAATTGTTTGGAAATCCGATTGGATCTAGCACTGATCGAATGTAACATGAGGTCAGAAGATAGTACACTATACTTGGAATGTGGTACTTACTTACGCATATAGATTTTAAAATCTGGAGTTCTAAATGACATTGGTAGTAATGGATAGGCTAAGGCCGTTACAGTACTCCTTCTACTCTATATAAATAATGACTGTTGAAGGTAGTTGAGCTGAAATCTCAGTACAAGCGAGTTTCTTGGCATTTCTTCTCGCTTGGAATAGGCTTTCCGAAATGCTGGTAGCATCTGTTAGGTTAGCCTAGGGTCGCAGACCACATCCTGCTTGATGATAGTTCGTACATGATGAAGTAACACTATCACATGTACAATCTAGACGTGAGTTCTTTTAAGAATTCATATGAACGTAGACTAGGGATATGGAAAATCTTCCATTGTTCTATTTTATTATATTAACTCAGTACTTAGGAGTACAATTGTTGTAAAAATATGTTTATATTCCTTTGAAACTCTGGTAGAAAAGCAAAGGAATGGACTATCACAAGTAAGCCGCGACAAGAAATAGCTGGTAGTGGATTAGGAAAAAAAAAACAATAATTATTTTTATTGTTTTTTTTTAACCTTATATACTAAACATTGATATTTTAATTTCTCATGATTGCTTATCTCTCTTCGCAGGTGGTGCTCCTATAATATTAATGAATTACATTGTAAATTTATACTTTAAGTTACTAATTGTTTTCCTATTTGATTAATTATGTTTTGCTATGCCATCCAAACACCTACTTCTTTACATTAGAAATGTTTATCTAATGTAACTGTTTGAACAATTATTAATAATCTTGTTTTAATTTTGCGAATACACTTCTTTATTCTTTAGTTTAGGCATTATTATTTATCTCCACAAGCTCCACATATTCTGTTATTGTCAAAGATTCTAGGTTACTATGAAACAATGTTAGGGTCCACCATCAATCTCTAGACGATCACACTTCATCATGGCCAAAACTTAAAAAGCAGGAGAGTCGACTAAGTAGTTTTAGTATTATATTTATAAGAGAGGGGGTATTAAGAGGGGCGGGTCGTTACAATTGGTACCTAGGACCAGGATATGTATGTGTCGATTCATCATTAGTTTCCAGTTTGACTTTCCTGCTACAATTGTTGACGTGAAAACGGATGCAATACAGAATTGTGGAGCTTTGTACGGAGTAATTACTTTGACTTAGTTATTAAACTTATTTGCACTTAGTTTCAAAGATAGTTCAGAGTTCAAGAGTCAGGGGGGCATCGTGATATCTTATCAGTCATATCATTGATAAGAAACGTCATCTTATAGGTATGACAGTTTGACATTTGTGTACCTATAGCGATTCTATGCGCGGTTCTGGAATCGGGTTTTCATTGCTGATACAATTATTAAAGATCATATTTCCAATTTTGTGTAATTTAAAATATGATTTTCTTAACTAACCTGACAAGTGCAGAAGAACAAAATGGCAGGGACTCATTGCACATAACATTCATAACAATTTGAACACTTGTTGACATCCTTTATGTATCACTGGTTGTTTATTTACATGTTGTCACTTTTATCATAATAAATAAAATCACTTTTAGTTAAATATCGAACGAGAAAAGCTAATTTTTGCACAGTTTCACGTTAGGTTATGCCGCGCTACACAATAACTTAGTTAAATTTCACGCTTGCATTGTAGGTACACAATCACGATTGTTTACTTCTATTTAGGAAATAACAAAACACTAACAAGAGAAAACTCAAGCGCATCTTTGATATCACGTTATCAGTACGATTTCGCGCGCAAGACTGCTTGGCGCCGCTCACGTGACTCGTGTCACTTCTGACAGTATGATGTAGGTATAGGTATTGTAGCTAGGTATTTCCTAGTCGCTTGTCGTATCGCTTAAATCAAAGTAATCAAAATAATGTGAACCTTGAATACTAGGAAATTAGGAATTTTTTAGGTGCATAATGTACTTACATATTCTTCAAGTAGGTCTAGGCTGGTCGAGTTACTACACTCTTTATATAGCAAAAGTATTACATTTTAGCTATGTACCTAGGTAATTTAGTGCAATCATATAATTCCTTGAAGCTAAGCTAGATGAATGAGCGGGTTCTTACATAAAATATTACATATTTGCTAAATTCAGCTCAGAGAAAGGCAATAGCTTAGATAGGTAGTTTGTAGATGCTTATTTACATCAAACATAGTAGGTAAATTAAATCAAGCCAGAATTATTTATTGTGTTAGTGAATTTAAATGTTTAGAATCTAAGGTCTATTAGTTCAGATAGCTGGTTCGAATCCAGACAGAAAGAATATATGATGTGAAATCACATGATTTAGCTATAAATCTCAGTAAGGCAGTGACTAAGTATGAATGTATGATCAGGATGTGAAAGAAGGATATAAGACAAGCCATTGCAATGAATTTAAGTGTCTAATTATCCCATGTTAAGCTATCAAAAGGCATGACAAAAGTAATAGAATATCAAGAAATACATAGTGCTTTGTTCCGCTGTGACCAATAGCCAAATTTCAACAAAATCAGTATGTAAGCAAAGAGGAAAATAAAACATAAATTACACTTTTATTGTTAGCTCAGGTATGGGTCAGTATGCACAAACTGGATGCAATAGAGTAGAAAACAAACATTTCATGCCATAAGCATAAAAATAATCTTTTCACACACTCAAGGTTCAAGTAAAACAATGCAATACATACAAACAGCATTCTATGTATAACACACACATCATTTTGTAATTGTAAGCATTACCAACAGCATTCTATGTGTAATTTATTGAAGGTTTCACCAGATATAATGTGTAGTTGTAGAAAGTAAGTAGTATGGAAAGTATAGAAAATTAGAAGTCAGGGACATATTTTGAAGTATTTATAGAGTAAAATTAGCTCGTATGGATTCAGAAAACAATACAGTTGTGAGGCAGGTTATTGCATAAGCAGGTTATCACACAGGTTCCAGTATGGAATTAGGTCCTCTGCAGTTGTTTCATATTAACATCTTCATACATTATTCCCCAGGTATCAAATTCTGAAACAAACAAAAGTATGTCATAAATTTAAATCTATAATGATTAGTTACATTATACACTGTTAGGCTTTGCTCCCAATTTAGACTATTATGTCAATTGTGCTTAAGTACAAGTCACTGATAGGATTTTCATAGACAGTTAGAACTAATAACTTTGTAATTTTTCTATTCATAAACTGTAAGCAATAGTAAAACCAAATCGTTAGTCTGTATCTAAATCACTCTTCATAAACTTCATAAATTCTTAAGAAGTTCAACAGAAGGATCAGTCCAACAGTTATTACTACTTTAGTTATCCATTTCCTAGTTCAGTCATTACATAAAGGTCAATTCTAGATAATAATCTACATAAGTAGACACTAGTGAAAATTATAGACATACAAGTGACAGCAAGAACTTTCTCATAATAATAAAAATTTTTATGCCTATAGTGAAAACTTAAGATAAATAGTTACTTGACTAATATTAATACCGACTCATTTACTATTGATTTTGCAGTAGCATAATAGTATTAGGGTCACTAGGTTCTTCAAAATCATCATCATTATACATAGTATATTAAAGAAAAATTACCATAATAGGCAGCCGTAGATCACAGTAATGTGTAGAGTCAGTACATGGGGCAGTAGTCTTAAACTTGCAAAGTAGGGGGGGCATGATGTCTAGTTTTCATACAGGAGTCTCATCTGACACACTCTGTAATAATAAAATTGCATATTAAAACATTTATAGGGAAACCAGAGAATAGGTCCGCATTTAATTGACACATATTTTGTACTAAAGTAGCTAACACATTAATTAATATAAGTATGTTAAAAGTTAACTTATTCAGTGAAGTTTGATGTTAGGCCCTTCATCATAGGTCCTTGAAGACAATGAAAACAAAGCAATAGAATTTTGTAAGTTGTTTTACTGCTTAGCCATCACTATGTTAGGGACTTTCTAAATGTTATAAAATATTTCATAGGGATAGAGTTAAAAGATCAGGAATAGTATATAGCCATAACTTACCTATCAGTGTATCATCATCAATGCATCAATGATTGTTGTTAGGTTACATTATGTATCTCATCTCGGGTAAACTTTTCATCTTAATATGTGGGAAGTTGGAATGGCACTTAGTAGAACAACAGTCCAAAAGTCGCAACGACAGGGGGGCATGTTCCATCCTGAAACGTAGGATATGAATGAATAATATTACATAATTGCAATTCCACAAGTAAGCAGCAAGTAGGCAGCTATGTAATAGAAAATATTTAAGAGAACAGGATCATTTTCCAGAGAATCGTATCGTTTCTGCTTATTCCTTTTTTGAAGTTTATGATAATTTGTGAATGTATATCAGAATAATGTAGTCAGTCTACCCAACGAACTTACAATGTTAATATACCACAAATAACATTTCTGGTTACTTACCTATTACATAAATTTCCGTAGTTCATAACATGATGAAGCTAGCAGTTTTATGTTATAGAATTTGTAGTACGTCTTAATATTCATCTCATTTCATCATTACAACATCAATCGTTAGCATACTTGGTAGGAAACATAAACAAACTGAAGATACAATTGATATAGGTTATAAAGTCACGCGCTGAGCAAGTTCACAAATAACACCAGGAACACGGATAAATTTCAGTTCTATTCCTTCATCGTTTGATTAATTATTTGTAACCTTAAATATTGTTATGATGAACATGCGCAAGAGAGGCGTGTTCGATACACTCCTTTTGTTTTGTTGTCAATGTCAGAAATAAAATACACCAAGCTGTGGACGTCTCGTCTAGCGAGTCGGGTTGAGGCAGTAAAATCAAAATCATTATAGGGCACAGGTTTTTTAAAGGCAACACGAACTCCATAGGGTGTAGTATTCTCATTTATTTTCTTCATTCAGTTATGTCACATGTAAACGGTATGCGTAAAAATTTGATAATTAGTATTGTTTCATGTTAATAAAATTAATTATAGGGAAAATTTATAAATACAGTCTATATTTAGAGTAAAAATAATGGGTACATGAACAGTATGAACTAAATTTATTAGTGCCATCTGTGAACGAGTAGAAAAACTAAAAGGGAAAAAGGAATTAGCGCCATCTGTGAACGAGTGGGGAAAACTAATAGGGAAGAAGGAATTAACGCCATCTAGCGGTTTAACGCTGAAATATTTAGCTATGTCCAATATGAAACTTAGTCGAGCTCGACGGTGGCATAGCAAAACTTGAATGGTAGTTACTTTTCACACTTAATAAAATATTTTTCAGTTCTAGCATACACCATAATTTTATTGCAGTACCACCGCAATATTTTATATTTCTTAATTTATTTCAGAAAACAGTTTTGTTGTAGTAATTGTAATATCAATTCATAATTTCGTAAGGAATAGGTACCGCAGTGGAGGAGTGTTCGTCTGTCAAGTTCGAGATATGGGTTCGAATCCCGGGTAAGCAAATATTTTGCCTTTTCTTTTGTTAAGAGTTACGAGGCTACGAAGTCACAATTAAAAAGGAAGTGGATTTATAACAAAAGGATTAACGTAAGTACCATAAGGTTCTAAGTATTCATTTCATGTAGTTATGTATTTATATACAACTTATATTCATATTTTCGAAAACCATGTATGTATTTACATACATTTTAGAAATATAAATTATCCAAGGTGGCCATTTGCGTATTATTTAACATTTTGCGGCTGTCGCGTACCATGTTATGCCTTTGTGTAGATTTTTCATGAGTGCTATAATTATATTATGAAGTGTAAGCAACAAGCGTAAACTTTATCATTCTTTAGGTACAAAAAATTAGTCCGATCACATCTACAACATTTGCAGAATAATTTATGACTCCCTCTTATTTCCTCTCTTGCCTTTTTTCAGTCTTAAACAACGCATACCTACCAACCTTACAAGCAAATATAATATGTATACCTATATAAATATACACACAAACACTCACGACACGAATGACATAAAAACACACAAGCAGTGATACAGCACAAGGGTGAGCGCGTTTACTGTGTTGGTCGCAACCTCCCCGTTACAAACTCGACTGGGACCAATCTGAAAATCAGCGCGGACCCAGAAAGTCCTGGGCTCTGCACATGCTGAGATTGGAGCCCTTTGCCCGCTTAAAATATCAATAATATGATTCTATGTAATTTTAAGTTAGTAGTTTTTTTTTATAATTAACTAAGTAGTACTTAAGTTAGGTAAGTCATAGTTTAAACTGTTTTATTTTGTATGTCTTTATTATTTAAAGTGTGGCAATAAAGATTTATTATTATTATTATTATTATTATTTTATAAAATTTATACATTTTGTAATGTAGCAGATATATGTAATCAACATTTATGCGTAAGAATTTAATTATTTTAAAATTCTCTTAAAATAAATGGCAGTTAATGCGTAGTCCTTGAGTTGAGTACACAACTTAAGTACCTAAGCGTTGGCGTAAATGCGTAGTTGGGGTAGAATGTATTTATACGGAGCAAATTTAAGGGTTTATTTTAAACTTGTTACAACTTCATCTACAAGTGATAAATTTTGCAATAATTAGAGAAGGAATATCTATGTTAACACTAATTGTCATATTCGGATTGGTCTTGGAATGTTGAAGGGAAATATGTGAAAGAGCGAAAGAGGAAGTATGAAATTTAGAATGCACTAATTTAAGGAGCGTGTTGTGTTGTGTGGAAGTGTTGATGTAAGGGTGCTGAAGTGTGTTCTTTCTTTATGGTCAAATGAGTTCTCTCATCTTTGCAAGGCCTAGAATATCGACAGCAGTTATTGATATTTACAACGGGGGGTGGGAACACAATATGGTTATCAAAAAAATCTTGGAGCTAGGTTAATGGTACAGATACCTATTACAAGGTACATTTTTTTGATAACACCATACTCTACAAGAAGCTCATATCTGATCTAACTTCGTACACACCTTGTGGTCATGTGGGAGAAATCAGAATTAGCATGAGAAATGAGTTGATGCGAAGCATAGCTCAAAACTATATTTATATTCTACACATTCTAAACCATAACAATAGTCAAGTCTCAATATATTATTTTATATTTTACATAGATGCATTTACGAGTCTGATGTTTTTAGAAATCCCAGATTTATTTAACAATAGTTTTGCCAATAAATGTTACATATAATTAGTATTTTAGTCGGTTTTTGAGTAATTTATTTAAAGAATAGATATGCTTATCTGATTAATCTTGCTTGGACATGGGACATTGCCAAGAAAGGAAGATACTAGTTATTTGGTGTCGGACTTTGGATCGGTTACTTGGTTTTATGGGGAGAACAATTATTGGTGGCAACTGGAAAAATGAAAGGGTCTCTCATTTTGGCGGAGAGGATTTTGTTGCGTCATTACGTCTGGACAATGTAGATGGCGAAATCGCCAACCGAACAATGTGGTTATAGATTTCAAATGAAACAACAAAGACTTTGTTAAAGAACACAGAAGACTCACAACCTTCTGCTTCAGCTAAGATGAGTTGTCTGGCTGTCAGTAATTTGACTCATGAACCGATATACTATTAGTCTGAGGTTTGCACCAAATTAATTGGAATCTTTTCAGTAATGGTCATTATATTCACCACAGCCGTGAGGGAAAAAGAAAGGTGTTTTCTTTTTCTTTTCTCTATTTTCTTCAAATTTCAATAACTGTACGTTAACTATAATTATTGGGGTTGCATTTTGGCTCCGATTCAGGTTAGTTAAACCTTCCTGTCTTTGCCAAAACGCGAGGGGCAAGCTGTAACAGTCCGTTTGAACTGCTACATATATTCCATAATTATATTTATAATTTTTATATATGTATCCATAGTAAACCAACGCAATTGGCGAATATTAAGATATTAATGGTTCGTGAATAGTCAACGAAGTACTTCGTTGAATTCATTTCCGCTCAAATGAATAATTGAAATTCGCTAAGTTAAAGTTAGTCGAATTTGTTAATAATAACAATTAATATAAACATTAGAAATAACAAGTACATTCAAAATATAATCCATTGATCAAATTAAACATCAGTATGAAATTATTAAAATCCTAAAAGATAGGGCGGACGAAGTTGCGTGTGCGAAATTTCTAGGAAAATTTGACCGATAGATCATAAGGGATTCTAAGTCAAACCTAGAGTCAAGATAAAGTAAACTTAAAGTTGTAGAAAATAAGGTCGATATTAAATAGTAGCAACGTTTTACTTGGTTCGGGAATTTTAGTGATACATTTTAGGCAGTTCGAAAACCCTATAAATAGACGCCATTTTTTGCAAAAGGGAGGATTTTCTGGCTGATATTCGGAAGGTACGGTCGCTCTGGAAGGTGGTCACGTGGTAGACGAAAATATGTAGTAAGTTGCAAATACCTTCGGTTTGGTGAGATTTTGATTATTTTATCAAGTGTTATCTTTGCAGTAATTACCTACATAAAATACACCTAGTCTTGGGGTTAATTATTGAATAATTCGATATTTAAATTCGCCCGTTTCTTCCGGTTAACGCACCTATGTTGCATAAATATAAAACAATGGGAAAGAATAATCTAGAAGATATTTGGGTTACTAACAACACCTAGAGTAGATTGCATTTGCATTCGAGGTCACTTTTATGTATTTGTTTTGTGTATTTACTAACCCTCTATGTAAAGCGTTGACTGTGGATACCGAACGGTGATAACAAAGCAGTCAAGGCGATTTCAGGAACTGTGTTATCTTAGTATTTGACAAAGTTGTAGGAAAGTTTAGTATATTAAAGTTAAGTCAGATGACAAAGAATTTAATTAGACAGTGAGCTCGAAGTAACTGGTAAGTGTTTATTTTTGTTTGTCGTAGCGAGATCTTGACTATAGGCCTTCGGGCCCAACTCCGATCTCCCGCCCGTCAAAGGGTTGTCTATTGATAGTATATTGATCGGAGATCTACTAACAAGTAGAGATTAATGTTGAGAGATATCCTGGTGCTACGAAATTTCAATCATTATTCTGTGAGAAATGTCTGTCTGTAGTGCGCATAGTGCACAGAGCAGTGTGCTGCTTTTCCATCAAGGAAATATGATCTCAGTAACCTGAACCTACCATTTAGAAGAATTTATACCATCATCTTTATAGGATTTCATTGTGTAAATTACCTATTTTGTGTGCATGCATAATTTTCAGAGCAGCTGCTTTGTTTTAGAAATAAAGCTCCAATTACCTAATCTAGTAATCTAGGTTGAACACATGAAAACCATTGTAATATGTATTTGAAATACTATTAATATCTTTTCCATCTTTATAAATACTATTAATATAAAGGCACAGTATAATAATCAAGTATTTAATATACTCAAGACTACTGCATTTATAATATATATTTGTATCCAAATCTAAACCTTCATACATATTGAAATACTATAAAATAAATTACTATTTACAGCACAAAAGAGGCTATGAAGTAATTTAGTCTTTGATTTCATATTATACAATAAAACCTAGGTTACTTATTAGTAATCTAGACCAAATATCTATGTACACTTACATACTTATCTAAAGTTTACCCTAAGTGAGGGCTCTTTGTATTTAAATATACAAATCTTAAGGAATCCATTATTATGGATTACCTATGCTTTAAAATTAGCATATCAACTTTTAAAATCTAATTTGAGTTCAACTTACTGAATACAATAAATGCTAAAATATAAATAATCTGTAATCCATTACAAGATCTAGTGAATTGTTTGGAAATCCGATTGGATCTAGCACTGATCGAATGTAACATGAGGTCAGAAGATAGTACACTATACTTGGAATGTGGTACTTACTTACGCATATAGATTTTAAAATCTGGAGTTCTAAATGACATTGGTAGTAATGGATAGGCTAAGGCCGTTACAGTACTCCTTCTACTCTATATAAATAATGACTGTTGAAGGTAGTTGAGCTGAAATCTCAGTACAAGCGAGTTTCTTGGCATTTCTTCTCGCTTGGAATAGGCTTTCCGAAATGCTGGTAGCATCTGTTAGGTTAGCCTAGGGTCGCAGACCACATCCTGCTTGATGATAGTTCGTACATGATGAAGTAACACTATCACATGTACAATCTAGACGTGAGTTCTTTTAAGAATTCATATGAACGTAGACTAGGGATATGGAAAATCTTCCATTGTTCTATTTTATTATATTAACTCAGTACTTAAGAGTACAATTGTTGTAAAAATATGTTTATATTCCTTTGAAACTCTGGTAGAAAAGCAAAGGAATGGACTATCACAAGTAAGCCGCGACAAGAAATAGCTGGTAGTGGATTAGGAAAAAAAAACAATAATTATTTTTATTGTTTTTTTTTAACCTTATATACTAAACATTGATATTTTAATTTCTCATGATTGCTTATCTCTCTTCGCAGGTGGTGCTCCTATAATATTAATGAATTACATTGTAAATTTATACTTTAAGTTACTAATTGTTTTCCTATTTGATTAATTATGTTTTGCTATGCCATCCAAACACCTACTTCTTTACATTAGAAATGTTTATCTAATGTAACTGTTTGAACAATTATTAATAATCTTGTTTTAATTTTGCGAATACACTTCTTTATTCTTTAGTTTAGGCATTATTATTTATCTCCACAAGCTCCACATATTCTGTTATTGTCAAAGATTCTAGGTTACTATGAAACAATGTTAGGGTCCACCATCAATCTCTAGACGATCACACTTCATCATGGCCAAAACTTAAAAAGCAGGAGAGTCGACTAAGTAGTTTTAGTATTATATTTATAAGAGAGGGGGTATTAAGAGGGGCGGGTCGTTACACCCCCCTCCCCTATGGTGATAATTGGTGATTTTTTTGACCCCCCCCCTCCCCCTATACAGTATGACGTGATTAATGGACAAGCCCTAATGTTGACCCACCTCGATACTGCTGACTCGCGTATGTTCCCCGCCACACTCACACACACTACTGTGTAGTCTACAAACTGCACACATGGATACTTCGTCTTCGCCGGCCGCGGCCGGGAGTTGCCATTCGTGGGACTCGGAACCGCCCATCTCTCCGCAGGGGGCTGACACTGAAATAAAAAACATGCATTTCAAAGACTTTTTATTTTTTTTAATACCACGTCGGTGGCAAACAAGCATACGGCCCGCCTAATGGAAAGCAGTCACCGTAGCCTATGGGCGCTTGCAACCTCCAGGGGTGTCACATGCGCGTTGCCGACCCAATAAGAACTTGTACACTCCTCTGTTGAAGAACCCCATACTGGTAGTCCATCGACAAAACCTCGGCAGGGAGCTCATTCCACAGACGGACCGTCCGCGGGAGGAAGTTCCTCTGAAACCGCACGGTGCGCGACCATTTAGGTTGCAAGGTGTGAGGATGAGCGCCCAGTCGGTGGCGAGCGGTGCGATGATGAAAAGTGGACGTTGGCATCATGTCGAACAGTTCTTCAGAGCACAACCCATTGTACAGACGATAGAACACACATAAGGAGGCGAAGTCTCTCCTTAGACTTAAGGGTTCAATACCTCCTGTGAGTCTGGGAGAGTCGTCTACTATTCGGACAGCTCGTCTCTGAACCGAGTCAAAGGGTGCAAGCTGGTATACAGGTGCTCCTGCCCAGAGGTGACAGCAATACTCCATATGGGAGATAAGTATCCTAAAAAGTCACTTTATAAATTGTTATTTGGTACCTGCATTGACTAACCATATTACGTTAAGAAAACCCCCCGTAACTCCGTGTGGTGACGGCAGTAAGAATACATTTGTCACCACCCCAACTCATCCTGCGGGTGTCGTAAGAGTCGACTAAGGGATTGAAGTGTCACTGACCATTATTTAATAAAAGATTGGTGATGGGCAGCAGCGTCATCATAGTCGACACATTACTGCGATCGCCAATCCGCTTGCCCAGCGTGGCGATTATGGGCATTTGTCTACTAATGCGTCTATACGCATAGTTAATGGGAGAGGCCTACGTCCAGCAGTGGACTATCATAGGCTGATGATGATGATGATGATGATGACGTCAAATTGGACCAGGAAGTACCATGTCGCTGGTTCGATCGACTGTACTTGGGGCATTTCATAACTACTTAGCAGTCCTAGGACTGCAAATTAACGGAAGTAACCTGCTTTAAATAGTTAAAAGCTAGTAGTAACTTTCGAAGTGACATACCATCTTCGTATTTCACGGCAAAAAAACAGAGCTAATGTAAATGTCACCGGGTAAAGGAACACCTCCACCAGTAAAAGAAAAATTTTCGTGTTAATGTTTGTTTTTTTTTTTGTTGTAGCTTCGTTTCGTTCTTTGACTTATTTGTTCGTGTACTGTGAAATTGACTTCCAATTTTTTATTTCAAAGTTGCAGATTTGAGGAAAGCACTATACTTGCTTGAATATACCTACGCATCCTGCTAAGTTTGCATTGCCGGCGTCTGCAGTAATGTACTATTTGTGAAATTTTCTCATCAACGTCAAAGTATCACATCAATTGGTTACCATTTTTGATTTCAAAGTCAAACTTCTTTATTAAAGTAGGCAAAGCAACAAGGACTTTCGAATACAGAATAAAATAGTGCTACTTCCGGTTCTAACCCTACACCACTGAGTCGAGAAAGATCCGGCAAGAGACACTTTCTTGTCACATTGTTCGCGCGAGCTCCAAACTTGACTAAAACTAAACTAAAATATACCTCTATGAACCTGCAGTTGTAATGTGTCGAACAGTCTCTTATATGCGTCTCCCACCCGCTGGTACACTTCCTTAGCTTGCTCCTGAGTATGGGCCCCGTAAGCGTCCAACATACGGAAGGACCGCGCTCGTAATACACCATGCTTTGGCCGAAGTTCGTCACGGTATTTGTCGCTGATCTAAAAATATAATAAATCCATATCACAATTGTGATGATTCCCAACCCGCTTAGGGCCAGCGTGGGGACTATAGCCCAATCCCTCTCATATATGAGAGGATGCCTGTGCCCAGCAGTGGGACATTATATAGGCTGAAATATTATTATTATTATTATATCACAATCAGACTAACGGCCTGCGAACATAGTTCGTAAATTTCGGGGATTTTTCTCTGTCACTCTAATGACTAGGGGTGTCGGAACTATGGGTGCAAAACTTTAACAAAACTTCAAACTTGACACATGAGAACACTTTATCCAAGAAAAATACGAATATTATTAAAAAATCTATCCTTGTATTCCTTCTCTCTGAATCTTGAACTTACAATGTTTGGGTGTGTAGATATGTATATTTTATAGATGTATGTGCTCTTTTATGTCCACTTGACAAGTTTTGTTAAAGTTTTGCACCCATAGTTTCGACCCCTACTAATGACGCAAAAATAGTACATTACGAGAAAAGTGCGAAAAAAATTAAGTTCGAAACGAGTGGAGATAAATTACAGCACGATAGAAGGGAGTGCTTTAAATCGACGAGAGTTACGAATTTCGTTTTCGCACGTGTCTCGTACGACGTTTTTTAGTGCAGATGGCCCTCCGAAGTTTTGGACCTGACGTAAAATGACCCACTTCTCGCACTGGCGCGTAAAAAGGCACCATCTGTACTATTTTTTTTTTACAATAAGCCCACCTAATATGACAATACATATTGCTATATGAACAGCCATCGGATTCCGTGGGGTGAATTTTCTTGACAGCTAGGGACTTCCTATATTGATAAACTCATTTATCAATATTAGTTTTAAATTCCCAGCGAGGGCATTATTTGTGTATTTATTTATCACAAATATTTGTTCATTGGTCATGGCGCCATGGCTGTCTATGTATTTAAGTATACAGATACTTGTGTATATGTATCTATCTATTATATATATCGTCGTTTGGTACCCACATCACAAGGTTGATTTGTGTAAGATGTCCCAAGATATTAATTAATTAATTATTTTATTTATAGTTACACACTCACTTGATATAATAAGAGGGGTAGTTGCTTATATGAGAGAGGGCCAACATCTGCCAGCAAATCTGCAATGGCCTCTTCATGTGTCTGAAAGATAAGTATTTAAAAATAGGTTATAGATACAAACCAGCATTTATTTATGGCACTGAGGTAAGACCCATTCCTCCTTAGGGCTCGTTCAAAAATCACAAGCCTATGAAAGTCCACTGCTGGACGTAGGCCTCTCTTATTAACTATGCGTATAGACGCATTAAGAGGTAAATGCCCATAATCGCCACGCTGGGCAAGCGGATTGGCGATCGCAGTAATGTGTCGACTATGATGACGCTGCTGCCCATCACCAATCTTTTATTAAATAATGGTCAGTGACACTTCAATCCCTTAGTCGACTCTTACGACACCCGCAGGATGAGTTGGGGTGGTGACAAATGTATTCTTACTGCCGTCACCACACGGCTCGTACATAGTCTAAGCAAACATGACAGTTTTATAGCAAAAGTGTAAGTGGAGTTTGAATGTATGAAAGTTGTTTAGTAAATAAAGCAAATATATAAACATTTTGTATATAGCTTGGTGGAGGCCTATGTCAATAACAGCCTGACCAAAAAAATAAAAAAATAAAAAGGAACTACAAATGTGAAGAACTTGAAATAGGTACATACATATGTGTAAGGTTAAATGTAAATAATTAAGTCATGAAGTCATGACACTTATGACCTAAAACTTATTATTTTAAAACAATGCACTCAAAAAAAAAGTTTTAAGTAGTTAAATAAATGGATGAATCAACTTTTTTCTGTCTGTTATTGCCATGGTTACGGTCGCCTGAGTCACATTGGTTTTATGCAAAATTATGCTTCTTAAATTAGGCAAATATGCAAGTAGTGCATGTCTGTAGGTGGCCCATTAAGGAAAGGGCTTATTAACACCAGAAAAATCAGTAATCTCAACCACCTTGTTCTGCTTATATGTCACAGATCTGCAGTCCACCATAGAATCAACTTTCAGTTTCTTTGCCGACGACTCTAAGCTATTTGTTAACCCCCTAACAGACTATGACAAACTACTGTCGGATTTGCATAGAATTAAGGATTGGTGCCTAGATTGGCTTATTAACCTCAACGAAAAAAATGCACAGTCCTTCACATGCACAAAAAAAACCCCAAGTTGCCATATATTCTAAACAATGTACAGTTGGCAGCGGTTACGACCCAACAAGACCTGGGAGTCCTTATATCTAATGACCTCAAGTGGGAACCCCACATCTCCCAAATGGTAAAAAAAGCAAACTCGATAGTTTAAATAATTAGAAGAGCATTTAGTATCCTAACTCCCGAAGTAATGCTAAAGATTTACAAGACGTACATACGACCTATCTTGGAATATGGTTTTCAGATATGGAACCCTTACTTCAAAAAAGACATAGAAATGATTGAGCGTGTCCAACGCAGATTTACAAAGATTCCCGCACAGTTAAAGTCATTATCGTACGAGGAAAGACTAAAGAAGTTGGGTTTGACGACACTACAAAAGAGGCGCGAACGAGGAGATATGATCGAGACCTTCAAAATCATGCAAGGATATTACGACTGCCCCGAATTGAGCAACTTGTTCACCCGACACTCTAATACGCGCACAAGAGGACACAGCTGGAAGTTAACAACAACAAAATATAAAACCAATACCGGCAAAAACTTTCTTGCGAACCGTATAGTAAAGTCATGGAACAAATTACCCTCCGAAGTTGTGAACTCTACAAGTGTTAACCAATTTAAAAATTGTTTGGACAAACTAACGAAAACAATGAAACAACAACAATGAAAACGTGCTAAGTGAACTATGATTTAGACGTATCAGCTTACAGCTGCCTGTCTAAAACAAAATAATAATAATAATAAAATGTATGTTTGCATAGTTTAAGTAGCATAATTTTGCATAAAACCAGCGTGACTCAGGCGACCGTAACCATAACCATAGACAGAAAAAACTTTTTTCACCCAAATGGGATTTCATAATTTTTCTTTCATTTAAACCTCAACAAATATTTTGCAATAATACTTACAGGAGCTAATATGTATTTCTTTCCATGCCGATCCTGCACCCTCAGCAATTCATCCGTAATCCGTCCCGTCTTCTCCCACAGCCCCGCAGCAGTCAGCGTGGGCAGGGACACTCGCTGGCCTCCAGCGGCCTCTATGTGGTCCTTGGTTAGGGCTTCTAGCTTGTCCAGAGCTCGACGGGCAAGCGGCAGCAGAGCGAAGAAGCCAGGTGATGTGGGGCGGATGAGACCGCATTCTAGAAGGAGCTGGAATTATGATCTATTGTATTACAGAAATTGTCTTAAATTAACAATTCAGAAATTTGAATAATTATTGAACATATTGTGAAAACACAAATCAAATTATTTTTTAACTAAATATTTTGATTTGTGCTTTTTATTTTTTCCCCAGTAGTCACACTACTTAATACTATAAATACTTTTTTTTTTTTCCTAGCCTGTAGGGGTGTCCCACAGCTAGGCAAAGGCCTCTCCCTCAGATTTCCACAGCTCCCGGTTCGGTGCCAAGTCTGGCCAATTGTTGGCGAAAGCATCCAGGTCGTCCCGCCATCTCCGCCTGGGCCTGCCTCGTCCCCGCCTAGTTTGCGGCATCCACTTGGTGGCTGTAATAGCTCACCTTTCTGGATGCATGCGGTACACGTGACCCCAATCCCACTTTAGCCTGGCAGTTTTTTCACCCACGTCAGCTATGCGTGTTTTGGAGCGCAGCGTAGTGTTCCGGATGCGATCCATTCTCGTTACACCTAGAATGTTGCGCTCCATTTCAATTTGGACTTCTGACTTTCGGTGAGAGACCATGTTTGGGCACCGTAGGTTAGGACGGGCAGGATACACATGTCGACTAGTTTGCGCTTCAGTGACATTGGAAGGTTGCCCTTCATTAGCTCTTTCATGGACCAGTAGCTCTTCCAGGCATTTTGAACACGGCGTTCAACTTCCTTCTCCTGCCTGTTGCTGAAAGAGACTAGCTGGCCCAAGTAGATATACTCATCGACATAATGTATTGTCTGCCCGTCTACCTCGACCCTACGTTTCGTGCTGTTAGTCATCACCTTAGTCTTTGTGCGATTCATATGAAGTCCAACTTGAAGGCTTGCGTTGCTCAGGTCTTGGAGCATCAACTGAAGTTCTGTGGCCGAAGAGGCAAAGAGAACGATGTCGTCAGCAAAACGAAGGTTTGACAACCTCTTGTCACCGACGACTATTCCTCTCTCCTCCCAAGAAACTGCCAGGCTTCTGAAGACTTCTTCTAGAGTACTAGTAAAGAGTTTCGGAGATAGCGGGTTGCCCTGTTTAACACCTCTTTGAATACGAAACGATGGACCGGAGGACTGGAGCTTAATTTGGGCTGTACTATTATTATAAATGTTTTTAATCAAGTTAATGTAGGTTGGTTCTATGTCTTGGTTCTGGAGTGCGGTTACTATGGCGGAATACTATAAATTATAAATATTGGATTTCATATACCAAAGAAAAAACGACCAAGATCACTAACATTCGAGGTTGGAGGAGGTCCCACCTCGGATGTAAAATAAATATTGGATGTCATATACCAAAGAAAAAACAACCAAGATCACCAATGTCCGAGGTGGGGTTTGGTATATGACATTGAATATTTATAATATATACATAGTATTAAGTAGTGTGACTACTGGGGAAAAAATAAAAACACAAATATTTAGTTAATAAATAATTTGATTTGTGTTTTCTCAATACATTCAAAATTATCTGTATGTTTAAGTAATTATGTCCCAGTTACTTTATAAACACAAGTTTTTTGTTATAGTTAGCAGCATAATTAGCCAAAAATACAGACAAATTAGTATTGATTAGGGCTTTTGATTAATTGGCACAAATGTAAACATAGAAAACTAAGAAGGCAGTTAGTTACACATTGCTGAATTATTTAAGAAACAGTACACCTTCTTTCAAGTATATTATATAGAGGAACATACAGTTATTATCAGAGATTCAGAGATATTAACGCTAAAATAAAACAAAAAGTGAACCATTTATATAACCTTACCTTTTGACTTTTACAAGTTATCTCCGTGTTCTTTATTTTTGCGTTCTTCGGTATAGTTAATAATGGTTGAAATAATTGTGATACGAATCGCATTGTACACAATTTATCGTATTTACTTTATAATTTCCAGTTTCAATATCATACAGTATTCACAGCCGATTGGCAAACATGACATTTGAACTGACTTTTGACACTTTTCACAGATAGCTGCGTTTAGTTTCGAGCATAGAGAATTTATCCCCGTAATATGAAGCCCATTTTAGACAGCAAGCGACAAACTTATCCACCAATATGACCGCGATGGATACCAGCGGCCTTACCGCGAATTTCCAACTCCGCAAATTTCGACGATTTGTCTCTCTCACTCTCATGACGCCTTCGTTAGAGTGACAGAGAAAAAATCTCGAAATTTCCGAATATCGATTATGCGGTAGTAGGTTGCAGCCGTGTAAAGACGTTTGAAACTACACGCCTTGAAAAGAACTGCTTCTTGCTGCTGAGTAGAACATATTAAATAAGAAATTTACACTTGAGTCTTGACATTATTATTTCTAAACCATATTTTTGAAGTATCGTAGCAAACTACCTACCATTTTTGTTTCAGAAAGTACCAAAGAATGTAAGTACCTACCTAACAGTAAAAAAACACTCACATAATTATTAAAATTTTCTATGGCCATTTGCTCATAGAATTTTCGCCAGAACATATTTTATATCTGCGCTTAGTATTCTCGAGTCAAGCCTTAATTGAGTTTACCGTATAATTTATTATTTGGTATACCAACCCAGAAAGTTTAACCCTAACGCAACATTTTCTAAACAAAGCCCTTTTTGTATTATATTCACCCTATTTATGAAAGCCCCAAAACGCGGTCATTTGTAGAAGAAATCGGTGCACTCCATTAAGTTCATTACCGGAGTCTACCAAAGTGCTAATCATCAGATAATGACATTGCTCACGTTTCAAATAGGCCCGTTTAAAAGACCTAATAAGGGAGGACACACACTGGGCTACAGATGATGCCGCATGCGGCAGTCACTGGACTCATTGAGAGTTTTCTGAAATGACGTTCACCAGGGCAGCAGCACTGAGGCGTCAGGGTCCAGAAACTTCTCTAAATTCTCAGAGCGCCTATAGTTTCGTTAAATGTTTTGTATGAGTTAATAAAATTATATAAAAAAAAATACCTTCTAGTTCATGAAATAAAACTATGAAAACGGATAAACTCGTGTATATTAACTAATTTTAACTTCATTCCGACGTTTCGAACACTTTACAGGGTTCGTGGTCTGCGGATGACTTATGAAAGTTTATCCGTTTTCATAGTTTTATTTCATGTGTAATCCTCGCGGTAACCGAAGAAAATATTACCTCCTAGTTCGTTTTTCTTTGGAGCTAGATAATTATGTTTCTTAGACCTTACGGCTAAGTGGCGCCAACTAGTGGCATACGTTTTCGAGAAAACCCTCTCTGTACTATTATGGGTCGATTGCAAAAAAATCGTCTCAGTTGTGTTACGACAGTTAGGCATACAAACTAAGATGACTGTGTCTCAATCTTCGGCAGTAGTAATAGATTCGTATTTTTGACCGCTCATAGAAAATTTAAATGGTCGCTCTTTTGGTCGCCCAAAAGTTGTGACACACAATTTAACTTCGTAACACAAAAAATATGACGTAAAATTTTGTTTTCATTAAATACCTTTTACTATGTATTTTTTTTGCAATTGTTCTTTATGGTGAGGTGAATGCCCAAGTATGACAATACGTAACAACACACGATAAGCTATCATATCACACATCGTAGCCTGATACACGAGCACGCGGTGTACTTTGGTTCCTAGTTGATTTGGGTCAGAGGGGTATGATACGCCAATATACTCGTAATTAGGGTCTCCGCTACCTGATGCGGATTACCCGAAACGACGCTAACTGGTACGGGCGCGTGCGACGAATTGTAATACTGTGCGGAAGGCGTCCGCGTCATCTAGGTGAGGCACTTAGGTACAGGCTGCTACCAAGCTTATTCTAATAATATTTTTTCAAAGAAAAATATCAGCATCATCATCATCAGCCTTCCACTGCTGGACGTAGGTCTCTCATATTAACTATACGTAAAGACGTATTAGGAGGTAAATGATGTAAATTGTTTTCATTGCACTAAGACATACGATAAGTCTATCGCCAATCCGCTTGCCCAGCGTGACGAATATGGGCATTTATCTCCTAATACGCATAGTTAAAAGGAGAGGCATAAGTCCAGCAGTAGACTGAGATAGGCTGATGTTGTCTACGATAAGTCGCATGCGGCATGTCGCACAATGTGTGGCGTACGCTGATTAGAGCCAGTGGAGCGCAAATCGCTTAACCTGCGATAACTGAAATACAGCCCGGAATGATGCTGCGGCGTTGTGTGGGCTAATTTACAAGCTACCGGCCATGGACATTGTATTATTTGTATTAGAACTATACATACATACATTACATTATCAGCTTATGATAGTCCACTGCTGGACGTAGGCCTCTCCTATTAACTATGCGTATAGACACATTAGGAGGTAAATGCCCATAATCGCCACGCTGGGCAAGCGGATTGGCGATCGCAGTAATGTGTCCACTATGATGACGCTGCTGCCCATCATCAATCTTTTATCAAATAATGGTTAGTGACACTACAATCCCTTAGTCGACTACTCTTACGACACCCGCAGGAGGAGTTGGGGTGGTGACAAATGTATTCTTACTGCCGTCACCACACGGCTATAACTATCTTACAAGTATAATATAGTTTGTCATTTGTGCAAGAATAGAAATAAACAGGGTGATCTATCCAGATGGGTCAGCATGGAGATTTTCCCCCATCCCCACGGTGTCTAATGGGGTATATGACATCTCATATTTATAATGTAATGTAGTATTAAGTAGTGTGACTACGGGGGAAAATAAAAAGTACAAATCAAAATATTTAGTTAATAAATAAATTGATCTGTGTTTTCACAATGCGTTCGTTATTTTCCTTTGGATATCGGTTATGTAGCTCTTAAATAGTAAATGTACCTAAGAAGAATGATATCTAAAACTAACAAAATGCATTGTTTTGAATGAAGATTTATTTTTGAATTGCCGCCACCGGCCCCTTGACTTTATGGAGAAGTTACAAACTATGAGAGATATCGAAATCTGTTCTTAGGAACCATGGCTTTGATTTTAAATTTAATAATAATGACATTCATTTTTATCTTTCATACAAATTGAGTGATTAAATATCACTCACTTTGAATGAGGGATTAATTTTTTTAAATATATTTCGATTACTGAAACCTCATTCTTATGGGTGGGCTTAGGGGTCCACCCTGTATAATAGATAGATGCATATAGATGCTTAAATACATAGACGGGCACGACCAAAGAACAAATTATTGTGATAAATAATTACACACATAATGCGCTCGCCAGGATTCGAACCCGGAACCTTCAGCTTCATAGGCAGGCACTACCAACTAGGCTACGACTATTTACGTATTACATAAAACATAAAAATGAATACTAGATTCTCATTTGATTCGAAATAAGATTCTCTTTGAGGTACATGTTCGGATCCTACCAACTGCGCCAACTCGTATCTATTTATAGGGCAATCAAAAATGAATAGGCTGTGACTAGTGGCCGTTTATTTGATAAGAATAAAGATATACCCCCTTATTCATAAACGTTTGTTAACTTAACAATCCGCTAATAATTGTTTGTCCCTTTCGGTCTTAATAATGTGTCCATAAGAGCAAAAGGGACAAACAATTATTAGCGGCTTGTTAACAAACGTTTATGAATAAGTGGGTTATTTATTTGCAATGTAGTAATTAACATAGATGGACAGTAATTTAAATGCGTGCATTTCACTTCATGAAGCATGTATTTTTTTCTTATTTTCACATACGAACTCGTATGTTCAAACATCTCAAAACTAAAGATACAATAACATTATTAAAATTCACAAGCGCCGAACCAAGCAATCCAAGCATAAGCCTGCAGTATGATAGAAATTAGCTACCTACTGTATACCTTTTATATTAAGTATCAGTGAGTTAGCACCTTGTATAATACACCCTGAATCAGGAAGGACAATGAACAGGCCACATGGCCAATTGGGCCGAAAATGCTCGAAAGGAGAGCAAAGGGGGAGACTCTGGATGCAGGTCACTTCCAACCGTTATATGTAGAGGTCCAAAGGAGCCTATGTTCAGCAGTGGACGTCTTATATGATGATGATAATACACTCCGCTCTCTCCTGCTTCTTGCAGCGCGTTATCAGTTCACAGGTCATTTGCTGGCGGGTAATGGAAGTCGCAAAAACGGCCCCACCCGTGTCGGGTCACCCGTACGTCGTATCACAAACAAAGGAAACTTTAATGCTCGGGTTTTGTGGACGCTTTATCATGTACGAGAGGAGAGGAAATATAAACTGGCCTGCTACCGCGAAGACCGAAGTTTATTATTTCGGGGATTTGTCTTTGTTACTCCCATGAAGGCGTCATTAGAGTCATCATCATCAGCCTATGATAGTCCACTGCTGGGCTGCCTCTCCTTTTAATTATGCGTATAGACGCATTAGGAGGTAAATGCCCATAATCGCCACGCTGGGCAAGCGGATTGGTGATCGCAGTAATGTGTCCAATATGATGACGCTGCTGCCCATCATCAATATTTTATCAAATAATGGTCAGTGACACTTCAATCCCTTAGTCGACTCTTACGACACCCGCAGGAGGAGTTGGGGTGGTGACAAAATGTATTCTTACTGCCGTCACCACACGGTCTCATTATAGTGACAGAAAAATCCTCGAAATTTGAGGAATTCGTAGTTTGCGGTGGTGGGGAGGTTTTATCCTGAAAAATGTTAATAAAATAATATTTGAATGTGTTTGAAAATGTTATATTGATTTATAATTTTTTTTCGTAATATAGGTATTTTTAGGCCCCCACAAGGTAAAAAAAACATATTAAAATTTAAACTGTTTATTTCACACAAGGGTACATTTATATTTTTTTAGGTAGGTACACAAAACTCTAATCTAATAAAATAATTATTTAGATTTTAGGTGAGTTAGGTCTTACTAAATGGTTATTTATTTATTTAATTACATTAGTGAGGCACTTAATGTTCATTTCTACAATAATTTTACTTAACAGAATAACATGCATTATCTGACATATTTAATATAGGCGGATAACATTTAAGTTCTAATGCAGTCTTTTAATAAGCACTTTTTGTAAAGAGCCTTACCATAATATGTTTATGAGTTGGATGTTTATGTTTGGTTATGAGTTGGTTGGTGGACTGATGACCTGGTGAAGGTCGCAGGAGTCCGCTGGATGCGGGTGATGAAGGATCGGTCATTGTGGCAATCTTTTGGGGAGCCTATGTACAGCAGTGGACGTCTTTCGGGTGATATGATGATATTGATGATAGGTATTTTTTATACTTATGGTTTCTACACAGAAACGTGAGCTCATTAGATTCGGAGGAATTTTTATCCAAAATTTCTCCTATTAGGATCGAAAGAGCTTTCGAACTTTCAATACCTACAGATTCGAACAACTGGCTTGCAACCGAAAACCGAACATGTATCTATCTGTGTGTATACTCTTCGGTTTTTTTTTAAGTATCTATTCATTGACAATCATGTAAATTAAGAAATTATGTAATTAAGAACTTGACATGTAAAAATAATATTTTTATCAATAAATGATCGTATCGTATCGTATCGTACCGTGAATGTTTGCGTCACAAATGCGTCAAAAATGTTCTCCTATTAGGCTCGAAGAGTGAAAATCATATTAAAAGTTTGAAATCCAAAATAAAGAAAAAAACATTTAAAAAAAATGGTTGAAGTCGGTTTTTTTTGTTATTATTTATCTAGTATTTGTTTCGTGATAAACGATATCTTCCGAACAGCAGCAAGTATAAAATCGGCTATTCTGTGCTCCCGTGCAATGTGAACGCCGGTGTAATTAATTAGAGAAATCCCACTAATCACGCGGCCGGTACACTTGGAGGCATTTAATCTGTACCCAGGTGTCCGTAGAGAAATATGCCTCAATGTGCTTGCACACAACCTGTGTAAAGTGGCCTGCTCCGTTCGCCAGCAGAATCTGAAAAAAGTGCCTAAACAAATATAGCTGACTTTGAATAGAATTTGTTGTCTTTGACAGATATCGTGAGAAACGTTCGTAGATTTATTTTTACGTAAATATCAATAATTTTAACTCAAAATGTATGTAAACTCAATGTTTATGATTTTAATTTGGTGATAAATTTGATTTTAGGCTTGCTTAATTTTTTTTCAGATTCTACTGGCTCACCGTATTATTACAAACTTTACGAAATTGTCTTCTAAAAGTACTGTACTTTTTGACCGACTTCCAAATTCAAGAAGGAGTAGGTTACCAATTCAACCTTTTTTTACTGTTTGTCGCCTCAGAACTCCGTCATTGCTGAACCGATTTGTGTTTTTGCGATCGAAAGTCCTATATGGTTACAGTTTGGTCGCATATTTACCAAAACCTGATTCTGGTGATGGGATCCACGAAGAACCAAGGAACAGCGTTTTCCCTCAAATATAAGCATTTTAGACGTTTTGTACAGAACGTTTTAAAATAAATCTATTTTGAATAGGTATATTTTAAAGACAAACGGTTATTAATCGCGTAAACTTACGTTTAATTAAAATATGAGTCTTGAAAATATGAGTGATAATCGTGTAAGTTTAAATCATTATATTTTGAACATAATCGTCTAGGCCGTTTTTGAATAACTACGACAGAACCCTACACTGAGCATAGTCCGACATGCTCTTGACCAATTTTTTAGTTTGTATAATGTAGTTTCCCTCCGGCATCCAACTTATTTTTCCTCACTGTAACATATTGTTGTCGCGTCAAAGGTCAAAATATGATAGTCACAGCACAGACAATTCGATTTGCTTTGTGAATGGCACCGCAGGTGTTGGTTGAAATAATTCATCGTGTTGATTGATGAATGTTCTAGATCACGCGTGTGGCTAGCCTTAGCAGAATTAAGATATTAAATTAAATTAGGTTTGGGCAAATTACATTAGGAACATACATCATCATCCTATCACAGTCCACTGCTAGACAAAGGCCCCTATTACCAATTATTATTGTCAGTCTCCGTAGCCTAGTTGGTATTGGTAGTGACCCTGCCTACGAAGCTGGAGGTTCCGGGTTCGAATCCCGGCGAGGGCTTTATTTGTGTATTTATGTAACACAAATATTTGTTCCTTGGTCATGGCTGTCTATGTATTTAAGTATTTGTATGTATCTATCTATTATATATTTCGTCGCCTGGTACCCACATCACAAGCCTTAATTGAGCTTACCGTGGGACTAGGTCGATTTGTATAAGATGTTCCAAGATATTTATTTATTTATTTAATGTATGGATGCATTGGGAGTTACACTCGGCTCTAATAATATGTATACGATTTAGATCCTTATGCCTTTGACATAATATGTTAGCTTAGCTTTTTTTGACACTTTCTAACTAAATCAAATAAATGTGAAATTGACAAAAAAGGACAAATGATTAATCTACGGAATGGTGACATGACTATGACACAAGATACAAAGCTCCAAAAATGAAAATATTTTAAATGTTCTAAACTTTGGAACGAATTGTCACAAGCGGTGTTTCCGGACCGATACGACTTTCAAACCTTCAAGAAAAGAGGGTACTCCCACCTTAAAGGCCGGCAACGCATTTGCGACGCCTCTGGTGTTGCGGGTGTCCATGGGCGACGTTAATCGCTTTCCATCAGGCAATTCGTCTGTTCGTTTGCCACCTATAGCATAAAAAAAAAAAAAAAAATCGACCCTCTTTAATCAGTGGACCCATTTAAATGTGTGGCCCCTGATGCAATTGGGGTGTGACCCCGTTTGTTATTGATTTGGGAAGGGTTGAATCTGCGGAGGCTGATTTTTACAAATCAACGATATATTTTTAAACAGGAAAAATCGTGACTGTCTTTAGGAACCGGGCTATGGTCCTATCTAGATGTAATAGTTTGCGGCCTAAATAATATGCAGCTGAATTTCAAATAATGAAGTTAATACAAAATTTTGTTCCACGTAGTTGTAGAGAATATTTCAATGATTCAAATTATTAACACCCCATGGTTATTAATGGTTATTTGTTTTACAAATGTTCTAAAAATTTGCCTAGCTACTACTTTGTATTTTTGTGTAAAAAATTAAAAATCCTCGACCAAAGTCTGGAGAAAAAGGGCAATACTGGGAGTTAATTTTAGTTTAAGATTTAAGATAATGTATAGTATATATATTTTGTCGTAGGCCACCTGACTACGTAGGAAACATTATGCCTTAACCTAGCCCTTGACGGCCCCCGACCTCGCGGCAGACCAAAGAAGCGATGGCTAGATGTCGTGAAGGCTGACATGAGTGTGCATGGGCTTACAGTAGAAGATGCCCAGGATCGCGCAAAGTAGAGGAAATATAGCAGGAAAGCGGACCCTGGCAACGGCCGGGATAACGCTAGGTAGAAGAAGAAGAAGATAGTATATTATATTTTATCGTGTCGTGTCGTTCAGCTATCCATTTCGTGCATAAAATGTAAACACATACCTACAATGCATTCCACAAGAATGCCGGGTACTTGACGCCGTACTTCGCGTACATCTAAGAAAGTTACGAATATAATTTTTGGTGTGTCTTAATTTTATAACTGGGTGTTTGTATTTATAGAGAATTCTCGCATTTTCCATATATTTCTAAGGTAGCTGTGATTGCCGTCACGTTTGCGACAAAGTAAACTTTTTCCTGGAATGCACCCCTACTAATAAAAATATAAAATAAATGTATTATAAAGTTATCTATCCGGTAAATTTCACGTATTTTGAAGGCTATAGGTAGGTTTTTCCAAGGTTCCTGGTACCTAAAATCAGTACCTATCTAGTCAATAACAATAAGCCTATTTTTCATCTCAACAAGTTTCGGCTATGTGCGACTATTGTTTATATACAGTCAAGTGCAAAAATAAGTATTGAAAGAATCCGCCCATAAATATGTTACGACATTCTTATTAGGTACACAGAATTACAGTGCACTGGAACATATTTTTGAACATTTTTGTGTACACCTTATTTTGTCTTTGACTGTATCTCTTACTCCCTGTAATACGAGTATACATACAAAAAAAACCGTAACTTTAAGTCCACCTCCTTTTTTGAAGTCGTTTAATAAATTGCAATAGTGTAAATATTTGTTCAAAAAATGTCCTAAACATCACCAAACCGCATTATCTAACTCACTGGCTTCTGTGACTCCTCTAATTTTACAAATCGCCGGAAAAAACCGTTTGCCGGTTTCGCGCACGATTTCCCTCGGCTGTTGGTGACACTTGTTATTTTTCCCGCCAAAACAAATCTCTAGCAATAACCAAACGTCAAATGCAAGATGGCGCGTGACTTTTGACCGCTATTTTGATTTAGGAAATGTGATTTATCTTTTCGGTGAACCTAATTCATTAGTTTGATCGCGTTACAGTAAGACATCATATATGAGATATGACATTATTGTACTTATGCTTTTTTCTTTTAACTTATTTTGTTTATAATTTAATTCTCTTTAATTAGACTGATCCACGGTTTAGTGCGGATAATTGCTGATTACAACAGTAAGGTCTAATGTTTAAAAAATCGATTTTGTTATGTTTACAAGCAAGATTTTATATCAATCAAAAATTTCATCCGCTTTATGTCCGCTTTATTAACATTACTTTATAGCATATCGAATTAATTAAATATATGACATACATATTTATAACATCGCTAGAAAAAACCTATGTTCAGCTATTTAAACACCCAGTGTTCTAAGATTACAGCAAAGAAGTAAAAATGTTTTTCGTTGTCTTGTATCATACCACTCTGTCACGCTTTTAGTTGCTGTTTCGACGGTGCACTTGTATTTCTTTTTCACGCTAGATTTATTAAAATCATTGCATTACCATACATCAAAAATTGGAAACAAAACATCATCTCATACAAAAATTACAACTGTGTCACGTTATTTAGGGATACAAAATAAGACAACGAAAAGAATTTTGACCCAAAGTCCAACTTAAAACTATCTGGGTATAGTAGCTACCTACTCAGATTGAATAGTGTTTTGGGCTCTGGGGATTAAAGTCTAAATATAATTATTGGTAAATGTTACTTTATAAAACATACTACACGTTTGACGGCACGAGGATAATGGTAGTATACATTTTGGTGTTGAAACGTGCATCAAATCCCATCCACCACGTGTTTAATGACGTATGAAACCGATAAGCGCAGTTATGACTGTCTAGTCTGTGGCAAATATTAACCATGGCCGTGCAAAAAGGGGCCTAAAGGGGTCCGGATGCGTTAAAGTTAATTATCCCGGAAGACCGTTATGATGACAGTTAAGTTTGGAGTCGAAAATATTCTTGGATGAAATGTATATTTTTTTATTGAATAATACAAACACATTACGTAATAAAATTACATGACCCATCGTTGGCTAAAACCTTAAAGAGGTTTGTGTGCCGATGGGGCTGTTCTACTTTTATTGACCGCAAAATGGACAATTTGTTACATCTTTTGTCTTTATATTGTTCACTTTTTCGAGGGACATATTTTTTTTTAATTTTGGAGCTGTAGTGTTGTGATATATACTACGATTTTGGTCTACGGACTAAACAAAGATAGGTAAGTTATTCATGTTGGAAAAAATTTCTTTTCGTAAAAAAGGAAAATAAATTGTAGCCACTGTCATTAGGAGGGTTTTACTAAATAAATGTCTTCGAGAAATCACTAGGAAACCGATAATGGCTTATGTCATTATCAAAATGGACGATTCAATTCAAGTGATATTTATTGACCTTTAATGTTACTAACCAGGGTAATAAAGGAAGAGAGGTATGTTTTCTATATTATATATAAAAAGAAAATGTTACAGTTTTCGACTGACGGACAATAGTCGAAAAGTGGTAGAGTGGTAGATATCGCCAACGTCTGTTAAACCACCTCTCTCTTCTCGAAAGCTTGTAACTTGTAATACAAGCGGAAGTCCTTATCTAATTAATAGTGTTAAAAAGAGACTTATACTTGTATTACAACTTACAAGCGTTCGAGAAACGGACCCCAGGCAACTTATATTAATGTCGCAATTTAACGGAAATCAATAAAAACACTGTGTACCTATATATTAAATATATCGTCGCCTGGTACCCATATCACGAGCCTTAATTGAGCTTACCGTGGAACTAGGTCGATTTGTGTGAGATGTTCCAAAATATTTTTTTATTATTATTAATTTGAATTATCATTTCATTTAAAATTGCAAATCACACGGAGGTACATACATTTTTATTATCAGCATCATGATTTTAATTGCTGTCCGCTGAATCCGGAAAGCATGTGGGCTTTTGCTTTAAAAAAGGTAAAAAGCATTCCTAACGGTTCTGGTTCTACGTGAGAATATTTCGAATAGCTTGGTCGCATTAAATTG